>JAQGBZ010000298.1:0-79298 GCA_034687125.1 Neelides folsomi | reverse complement strand
AATTATGCCTAGCTTCCTATGTCCCTGAGGGGGGCTAATATCCAGGCGGTATAAGATCATTAAAATCAGCCCTCGTACAATGTTCAAATAAATAATTGATGGTTCATAGTTAAGTAGATGCCCAAATTAGATAGAAACTTAATTATCATAAAGAATACTAATTAGAAACGCACTTGTAAACTTGTACATGTAAATGAACAATGATGCAGTGTGAAGTTTCCCTTTTTTGATTCAACAAAGACACGCTTTTGAATTATCCACCCATAGATCTTCGAGGAACCTATTGATCAATATAAAACCCATAACTCCTCATATTCAATTCTATCTAACACTCACCACGCGCATCATGATTTAATATTGAGTACATTTAAATATAAATAAGAAAAACAAAACCACAACTGTCGACTTCAATTAGCACATAAATCCATTCAACTATCATAATGCTAAACAATATATAAAAACAGCTTTTATATTTAAGGACGAGTTTTTACTTCGCAATGAAATTTCACATAATCAACCTGAATAGTGTTTAAAATAAACCCACCAGTCAATCAATATTGCATTAAATGCCTGGATGTTTAGTAAATCTAATATTAATTTGATTCGCATTTTTAATTTGTACTATAAAGTTAATTTTACTTAAGAGCTCATTAATTAACTGGGTGGAGATTTAAAAAGCTCGTAAAGATTTATAAATAAATAGCACATTAATTGTAACGGGCCTTATCCCTAATCTTACTAGGTTATTAGACAATGAAAGACCCCAAAAATAAAATACACCAGGGGAATTGAGGTCAATTTGGAAGAACAGAGGAAACTCTTAAAACTCACTGTCAGTTTTCTATTTGAAGTGCGTTACGGTTCTCTTCCTATTTCTACTTTTGTCAATACATCACATCTTGGGATTCAGTGATGCATTGCAGGAGCGAAGGAGGAGCACAATGGGGATCTAACGATAAAATATTAATTTCTCAAAAAGTGACGATGAGAGGAGCACAATGGGGGGTATAAAAACTAATATTCTACTTCCTATAAATTTATATGTCTTTTTTCCAAAGGGTCTTTTCCAAAGATCCTCATTGTCCACTTTGAGAAGTTTGTGTAAAAAAGGGAAAAGAAGAAAACACTTGTCGAACGCTACTTGGAACTGTAACAAATAAGATAAAAAAAGACGATCGGCAGCCTTCACATCATGGCCCATGAGAATTTGAAAAGAGTGGAAATGAGGCTAATAAAAGTATGGCCAATAGCTATAAAGAATGGGATGTTATGAGAGTGATATTGAAAACAGTGCTGGAGGTATATCCAATAACCCCCGTTTCGATTGACAAGATCCGACTGTAACTGACACGCCCTATGATGTCTTATTAAAAGGAACTACACAAGTCTTTTATCCTCAATTTAGATTCAAGAATGATAATGTGGCTTGTCGTCTTTCAATTTCAAAACTGAACCCACATTCCACTTTCGTCCTTTACCATTAAAGGGGAATCTGTAGATGCTGACTCAATTCATTCCGTCCTTCGCTTGTAAGATTTCAAATTACGGGTATTAATCAACCTTAGCTTTATCGTTCGTGATGTCCTGCTCGACGGAAATTAATATAATTAAGTGAATTTGAGGTTCCTCCTCAGATCTTATTTGATATGGAACTAAAAGGCCCTACAAATAATGCTGGTCGTAAATCAGCATGAGAATTAAGCAGAAGAGTACAAATAGTTAGATGTCCGTACCTAGCTATACATAAGGATATTAAATAAGGAATCAAGTTCTCCTTGTCTTAACAAACTCCCTATATATAACTATTTAGTATAATAATATGTGTATTTAAGGAATTAGAGAATCGTTCCTCTGTAAATAATGAATCTAAGGCTTGATGTAATCCGTTGTTCATGCAATCAAATAATCATGCTAACAAGTGTATTTGATATCTCTAATAAGTTCAATTTACATAAATGCCATTTACCACGCAATTAGTAAACATATCCAATTGATACAACATGAAATTCAAATGGACAATCTATGGTATAATATATGACGAGAATAAATAGCAATTTAGTCTGCTTTTAAACTGTTGTATTACATATAGTATGGGCATTTAAGTTCCTATGCGAAATGTCTCTGTACATCTTTTGTATTTTATTCAAGTTTAATAAAGTTGTTGAGTTAAGTAAAAGCCGAATAACAGTCATTGAATAAGTTGGAAAAAAGTGAACTTACCTTTTAAATTTTCTGTTGTATATTTCGATATTCTTTCCTTCCCTCACACAAAACAAGTTGGAAATTGAATTGGAAGCTCCGACACTTGGGTGAAGTAACTAGATTCCACAACCTTCGAACCAACTCCCAAACTTATTTTTCTTCACCAAAATAGCTTATTTTTCAAAAATGGAAGAAAGGGTTTGTCAACACCGGTTAGAACACCTTCTAATGTAATATTACAGAGCTGAAGAGTTTTTTACATAGGAATGGAAGGAATTAAAATCCTTCACCACGTGGGAGATTTTTCAGACTTCTCACTAATTTCATGGCTCTTTAAATACTCCGACCTTGCTCCCTTATAATCCAACAATTACTCCCATTCACCTCTAATTTATACACCTATACTCGCCCGCACAACTTTTCCAATTGCCACAAAGGAAGTAATTCGTAATACTGGAGCCCTGTATTTGTTTCAAACAAGTGTGCGGATCAGATGACACTCATAAGTGCCCCGTTCATGTCTATTATTAGTTTAACACATTTTGAATCAACTCGATAGTTTGTGAGCACCTTGAAGGACTCTCCCTATGCCTGGATATATTCACTTCACCGTAAGGGCTGGAGTGGGTCAGAAGCACGAAAGGATACACAATGTGATGAGGCTCTTGAGTTCTTCACAATTCCTGTTTAAATAAATATTTGTCCTTATTCTCAGCGGTTTGATGGAGGGACTTATAAATAATAGGAGAGGAGGAATGTGTAAGAAATGTTTGTTGTGCTTCTTGCACTTCACGGTCCTCCTCCTTTCCTATCTCATTACTCTTTGGAGGAGAAGTGGAAGAGGAGAGTTGGTTATATTCACCCCCCTAACATGAACTTATTCCTCAGTCGAGGAGATCCAACAACACACCTCTCTATTAATTGCTTCCTATGCAGACTCTATGCAGAATGATGGAAAGTAGCCGCATATTCCCCCCACCCCACTCCAACGCGTACCTCAAATGGAGAGCCTGAAGAGAGTTGGTTGCGAATCAACACTCAAGAGATAGGAAAGTTCTCCTTCATAAATATATTGAGCACATGTACTTGGATGTATGAAGGGGTTGAAAGGATATGCTTCCACATGGCAGGGAATGATTGGGGATATAACAGTTTCATATAGTTGGCCCCGGGGCAGGAGTCTCTTCCTCAAACAAATCCGTTTAACAACCTTCACCTCAGATCATCGAGAGGGAAACTCGTCTGCCGATGGGACTATCGACCGATTTACATAAGGCTCTGAAGGAACACTCGACACATGAAAATGGTGTTTTAAATTGAGGAAACTTTTCCTCCATTGGAATTAAAACTTGGGCCGAATATAGGGGGAAGGTGTGATATAAATGGAGACCTGGGGTGAAACAATAACAATTACTTCCAATTAGCATATTAGAGACTCTTCATGTGAGAAGATGGGACGGAGGGAGTTTTCCTTAATCGCCAATCAACCTCTCCTCGTTTCTCTTTTCAACACTTTGCTCGGGAGATTGGTCGTAAATTATGGGAGTTGAGATATTCAGCTAAGCCAGCCCTATTCATCTTTTCAAACACGAGGAATGGAAACTTTTGAAATGAGGAAAATGTATGTAAACAATATAATGACCCACGCTAATTTAATTCTTTGAAAGATTCATGGATTTCTAATAAGCGAATAAATTTAGCGGATGAATTGGGAAGGAGGCATTGTGTGTTCATGCTTATTTATGCTTCACATAATTTGAAAGGTGAAATTCGAGCATGCCTTTTGACTGTTGCATTTATTGAACAATTTGTAATAAATTTTCATAATACAATTCAAGCATACTGAAAAAGATCTCTGAGAGAGAATTGAGACGAATGGTTATGTTTTCTCATTAAATTAGAATATCACTCTTATAGCTCCGTGTCTGAAAAAGTAAGCGTAATGAATATTTAGGAAGGGACGTCTTCAGGAGTCAAGTTGCACAAGAACTTCTTATCGCCGCGGATTATGGTGAGCTTGAGACTCTTCTCAGTTTTGAGCGTCTCGTACACATCCCCTGCATTATTAATGTCAGTCCCATTTATCCGAATAATGATATCGCCAGGCTGAAGGCCAGACCTTAAAACATTCAAATTAGCCTACAATCATTCCTCATATCCAAATGTTAGACTGAAGGTAACTCACAAATAAGCCGGCGACCCCACGACAGTCTTGAGAATGAGAACGCCTGAAAAGGGGCAGAATGAGGAGGACATTTAATATGTAAATATGAGAACCTTGTTTCACAGTCGAGAACCCTCCACGGGCCCGGAGTTCGTCAATGATTGGCTCCGTCAAGGTGAGCATTGTGAGTCCCATGTACCGCCTTGACTTGCCTGCGATCAAAGAAGCGATTAGCAAAGCCAATCAAGGAATGGGTCAAAGTGGTAACCCACCTATGGCACCAGATGGTTTGGCCAAAAACGTCTTCACGTAGTCGATGGGAATGGCAAAAGAGATGCCCGAAGTGACTTTCATGGAATTGATCCCAATGGCTTCGCCGTCTAGATTCACGAGAGGCCCGCCTGAGTTCCCAAACTGAAATGAGAGAATTAGCCCTCGTCACATTTCTCAGGATCTAGATTTATTACCGTAATGGCAGCGTCTGTCTGGATGTAATTAATATTGTTTCCGATTCCAATATCCTTAGAGGGGCGGCCGACACTCGAGATGACGCCGACCGTTGCTGAATTTTTGAGGGAAAGTGGGCTTCCCAGTGCCACGACCCATTCTCCAATCCGGGTGTCTGATGAGATGCCGAGCGGGAGAGTTGGCAGTCCCTTCTGGAAAACAATCAATATGAGCGGAGGAGCAGGAAGTTTCTCAATCACTCACGGCCGAAATTCTGATTGTGGCCAGATCTGCCGTGTTGTCCACCGACTCAATTCGCCCGGGAACCACTCGACCGTCGAAGAGATGGACCTTCAAGAACGCGATAAGACAGGACATGCGGGGATGGGCTTACCGAAATGGAGGTCCGGGTTCGTCCTTCCACTACGTGGGCATTTGTCAGGATCAGTCCGTCGGCAGTGATGATGAACCCTGACCCGTTGCTGGTGGTTCGGGGTTCTCCGCTCCAGTCCACCACGGCGTGATCCTTCACTTCGATGCAAACGACGGAGTTTCCCACTTTCTCAACTACATCCGCTATGAAATTGAAATGCTTCCTCCGGCTACCATTAGGAGGTCCTTGGGACCCGTTAGTCAGCCCACTTTTCCGGGAATCATTCTTCGGAGGCGGGGAACTCCAGTCCTTAGCTTTCTCCGATTGAATTTCATCTCTCGGAGGCTCGTCGGGGCTGTAAAAAGGCTTTGCGGCTTCTACAATATTATGTTTTGTCACATAATAGTAGAAAGCTCCGAAAGAGAAGAGAACTCCGAGGATCCGATACGCCCGTCCCTCTGAATCCCACTTTCCGCCCCTTTTATCTTCTCGCAAATTCAGGGATGAAACGAGGAGATGAAACTGCCAAGTTCCAAATAGCATTAAAACTTTCAATTCAACACCCCAACTTTAAAGAACTTAATTTCAAATGGTAAACTTTTTTGCAACTATCGCAAATTTTATAAAGGCCTCTACAAAACATTTCATCCGGAATATTATAAATCTGGCCTATCGATAGCACAAATATTGTATTTATAATAATAACGTCCTCCGGAGCGGAGCTCATGCATATAAAATTGGTTAAGCTCGTTATTGAAAGATAGTCGTCGCTCCTGGTTATCGAAAGATAGTCTCCCCACTATTATAGAACATACGTGGGGATTGCGGTTGTAATGTATTTCATGGAATTAAAATGGGAATTGTGAATGAAATATTTCATTTAGATTCAATCTCAATCGTATTAGATTCATATCGAGTTTTAACGTAATTACGAGGTGATTAACATTAATTAAAACCTGATGACACTTCAAAGAGGGAGAAATGTCAAAGGGACATTCATTTAAACAAAGTTTTAATTATATCGTACCTCGTTGTTCCGTTTAATTGAAGATATCTCATTTGATCTCGCACTCGCAGTGGAGGAGCCGTGACGGGAGGCGAGAAGAGATGAAAGGAAAGAGGAGCTGTGCAACACCCGGGAGTTATTGAGAACTCTTCCAATCCTTTCCGTTCCAGATACAAACCGGTAATGCTCGTACGACTCCAACTTGCCCCAAAGGCCCATCAACGACAATCCCCTCTTCATCCCCGTTTCTACAAATTCGCTAATCTCCCATGCACTGAACCAATTAACTCATATGCCAAACTAGGGAAAAGATAATGATGATTTAATGATGATTCCTCTGATCACTTCTGCTCCTGTTAATTCACGTTCACCACTTTTCCACTCACGGTGATCGGTGACTTCACGACTTCACTTCCCTCACTTGACTCATCTGCTTATGAGAATTATTTTCAAATGCTTCCAGGAATTAGACATTTGCCAATTGCTGGGGTTAAATGTGATTTGTAAGGTCTTTGAAGTTTCAATCTCCAAATAAAGTCTTCAAAGTAGTCAAGTCAATGTTTTGACAATTCTCAACAACATTTTGGATTATATACAAATATTTACGAATATGTAGATATATGTTATTTATGCATATGTTCACATATTATCACATATATCAATTAATGAACAAAATTAAATATTTGCACACCCAGTACATACTTTTATCAAATTAATATATTTTCAATATCATTATATTTTCAATATAAAATATCTCTTTTGGCTGGATTTACCCTACACACCGGGCTGGGATTAACTGAATTCTAAAATTTGGGTCAACTTTTTGTTATGCACATAGGTACATAGTTACATTGTACGTGAACCTATAGGCACCTACGTTTGTACCTTAATATTTTAAAATATTTAAGTATTTAATTGCATATCAAATTAAACATTGCCTATACTAACAATAAGTATATTAAAACATTTTTGTTACAAATAAATATAGTATTTAATTTTACCTCTGAATATAATTATTAAATTGTATTATTCGGGAAAGGTGTGTAACACTATGTTATGTATAACTAGTACTTTTAAACCACTTTTAGGGCTACCGCTTATTTTATTTTTATGCAATATAAAGATATTAAGTTTTTTTGTTAATAATTTCATTTCATTAACAAGAGTCCGACTAGAATATAATTAGATCACTTCATACCTTATCATTACTTATACAATATAAATTGTGGAGTTTTTACGTATATATTTTTCATGATTAGTAAGTAAAAGATGTTGATGAATTGTTTTTAAATATATTTATATTCAAAAATGAGTTGCAAATCATTTGTTGTAGGTGACATTGACGTTGATAGAGGAGAACGGAGTTGAGAAGGGAATCTTGAGTTAGGCCATTGAGAAGTTTTCGATATTCCGAAACGATACGTTAATGAAGGGAAAACAAAGATTAATTTGTTAATTTGTTTATAATGAAGGCTTAAGCAAATTGGTCTATAAAAGGAAGTATATTAAATCCCTTTCTTATTTTTTTACTCAATACTATGTGAAGATTTCTTTCTGGAGGAATGGTCAACTTTACATTTTTAATCCTTGGGATCCTTTGGTAAGGGAATTGTGAACTATAAACTCAATTCAATTTCACATCTTCTCTTAAGGTTTTCGGGACATGGGGAAACAACGCAACGTTATGACTATTCAAACAGAGGTACCTTCATTTTACTTCCTTTTGCTTAATATTTAACTGCATTTAGTTCATTATGGAATCTACAATTTTGTCTGATCATTTAAATTTGTAAAATATGCTCACGAACGAGCCTGATTTGATGCAAACCTATAAAATAATGCATCTTTACAATATAACATATATTATAATGTTAGTAATTTACTAATAAAATTGAAATTATTCCAGGGAGCAGTATAAGCCGAAGATGGAAACCTGCTTCAACTGTTGTCTACGTTTGCGATGTTCCTGAAGGTCCGACAGGGCTTTGCTTGGAGACGTCAAGACTCTGCAAAGATCAAGGCGGAGAGGCTGCAGGCTTCTGCGTTTACAATAACAATTATCGAGGAATTTGCTGTACAGGAATAGGTAACCGTTTCATCTTCTTTTTAATTCTTCCGGAGATATTTATAAAATTATCTTTATCGTAAGCACATTGGGAATTGGGATATACATAAACTATGCAGTTTATCTAGTATGATATCAATGATGTGATTTCTCTAATTGTATAAAATTAAAGATAAAGCTTAAAGTTAATTATTCATAGTACTTTTAATATCACATATATTAATTCCAAGAATCCAGGATGTTCTATAGTGTTAATTGGTTATTTCAGGCTCATTTGGAAATCGTACTGAGTTATACGAGGACGAAATTCCGTTTTCATTGGAGAAATACCCAACATTTCCTTCTTTGAGAGATGACACGACCTCAGTGACGATAACAATCCCAGCACTTCCAACAATTACAACTCCAGCACTTCCAACAATTACAACTCCAGCACTTCCAACAATTACAACTCCAGCACTTCCGACAATTACTACACCTGGATTGCCAACAATTACAACTCCTGGATTGCCGACAATCACAACGCCTGGACTACCAACAATTACAACACCTGGAATTCCAACAATTACAACTCCTGGATTGCCAACAATCACAACACCCGGAATCCCGACAATTACCACTCCTGCACTTCCGACAGTTACTTTGCCTTCCGTGCCGACGGTCACCACTCCTGCACTTCCGACAGTTACTTTACCTTCAGTGCCGACGGTCACCACGCCGGCACTTCCGACAGTTACTTTGCCTTCCGTACCGACGGTCACCACCCCGGCACTTCCAACAGTCACTGTTCCAGCATTACCAACTGTGACGACTCCAGGGCTCCCCACAGTAACGATTCCTCAAGTCACACTGACAACTCAACCATTACCTACTTTAACAACTCCTCAAGTGACAGTCACAATCCCTCCAGTCCCCACACTCACGACTCCCCAAGTGACAGTAACTGTTCCGCCACTCCCGACACTCACGACTCCCCAGGTGACGCTCACGACTCAGGCTCTCCCTCCGGTGACGATTCCGACTGTCACCGCTCCGCCAGCCCCGACACTTCCGACGACCCAAGCTATACCAACTTTTCCTCCTTTTCCTGCCGACACCTCGCCCACGACGGCCAATCCCTGGCCAACTTTCCCAACCCAAACCTTCCCGACCTTCCCAACAATGACAACTCAGACCTTTCCCACCTTTCCGACTCAAACTTTCCCCACCTTCCCCACTCAAACTTTTCCCACTCAAACTTTCCCGACATTCACAACACAAACCTTCCCAACCCAAACGTTCCCGACTCAAACCTTCCCAACCCAAACGTTCCCGACTCAAACCTTCCCAACCATTCCGACACAAACGTTCCCAACATTTTCGACACAAACCTTCCCAACCATTCCGACTCAAACATTTCCAACATTTTCGACTCAAACGTTCCCAACCATTCCCACACAAACGTTCCCTACATTTTCAACTCAAACTTTCCCAACGATTCCTACTCAAACATTCCCGACTCAAACATTCCCGACTCAAACCTTTCCAACATTCCCCACGCAAACTTTCCCGACGCAAACGTTCCCGACTCAAACGTTCCCAACATTCCCAACATCGACCATAGCTTGGCCCACGTTCCCGACCATTCCAACAACAACAGCTCCTCCACCGGCAGCTCCTCCTAATTCCCCAGACTGCAACACGATGACTCCTGATATTGTTTCCTCTTTTACAAACCCTTCCTATCCTGCCATGGACAGCCAGCCCAGCGTTTGCCAGTATGTTGTTTTCCCCCAAGAGGATTACTGTGCTCTGAGGTAATTCAATTGTTGGATTAAACCCTTGTTGGATTATTTCTCTCGAATGGGTGTTTGATGTTGAGAACCATAGGATTGATATTGTGGAGGCGTTCCTGGCCACGGCTAAATCCGAGAGCTGCTCGGTGGACTCGATTCAGATCATCAACAGCGGAGATTCCCCGACCTCTCCCCAATGCGGCCTCATCCAGAATTACCAGTGTGAGGAGCTTTAGAGTTCATTTGGGTCCGCAGAAGGTTTGAATCTAATTTGAATATTCTCCATAATAGTCACTGTGAGGATGCGGAAGGAGCCGATAACGATCCTCGCAACGGCCCAGAGTGAGGCTCACTTATGGAACATAAACGTAACACAAATCAAGTGCTCCAAGATTCTCCCCATCGCGGGTAACTTTTTAATTTCTCCATGAAGTAATGGGGCAGTAACCATAAATACAATTGAAGAGGGCCAGATGAAGAGCTGCGGGATGAAGAATACCGGGCGGAGGGAATTTCCCCTCCTCTTCCCAACCACCAGAGAGCTCGAGGACACGGCCAAATTTCTGAGATCAAAACGCCGAGGCCTTGCAGAAATTTATCACATGAGTGGAGGCTGCGGTAATTCTCTACGTAAACCCAAAAATGAAATCCCGTCCCTATATGACGTTTATTGTAGAGGCGGATAAGTTAGTGGAAAAGGCCGCCGTCTTCTCCCCAACAATGCGGATCGTCGGAGGGAACGAGACGGGGATCAACGAGTGGCCGTGGCAGGGGTTGTTAATGGTCAACGGCCGTCCACTCTGCGGCGCTTCAGTCATCAACGAAGACACTCTCATCACGGCCGGCCACTGCGTCAAGCTGTAAATCCCTTCCCGGGCCATGGGCCGAATTGAGTTTTTGTTCCAGGAACATCCGCCTGCCGCTGGCCCTCCTTCTCACGGTCGATCTGGGCGACCACGATCTTCGCACCACAACGGAGACCAACAACATGATCCTGCGAGTGAAGAAAGTGATCCCAAACATCCAGACGGAAGGCGTTTCCAAAGACATCGCCCTCATAAAGCTCGCAAACAAGATCCCAATGACCGGAAGAACCATCCGCCCCGTCTGCCTCCCAACAGACCCGGGTAGGGGATTCGTCCCC
This sequence comes from Neelides folsomi, assembly GCA_034687125.1. Lineage (NCBI taxonomy): Eukaryota > Metazoa > Arthropoda > Collembola > Neelipleona > Neelidae > Neelides > Neelides folsomi. The sequence continues at coordinate 68,122 of JAQGBZ010000298.1, read as the reverse complement.
CTGGGGCCTAATGAGCTCTCCCTCCACTAATGACATTTTTATCAGACGAGGAGTTTGCGGGGGATGAAGCAGTGATGACCGGATGGGGCCGGACGGAGAATTCTGTCATTTCACCAGTCCTCAAGGAGGCCGAGCTGACCGTCATTACCAGAGATGCGTGTCGTGAGGCGTGGAGCAAATTGGGCGAAGGTGGCGGAAGTCTCATTGAGAACGGCATGATCTGTGCCAAAGGAGGAATCCCCGGCCCTTGCAACGTAAATCTCCATTCAATTTGGCATTCGAAATCGGAAACCTTGAAGCACCAGAGTTCATTTGTGTTGAATAGGGAGATTCGGGAGGGCCGTTGGTGAGGGAGAAGGACGGGAAATGGGAGCTGATCGGACTCACGAGCTTCGGATCTCTCCGTGGATGTGCTTTGCCCGATGTGCCGCCGGTCTTCACCCGAGTCGCCTCCTACCTTGATTGGATCGCTTTGAACCTGGCAGAGGCCTAATCTCACGCTATCCGCTAACAGGATTCTAAGTTAAATGGTGACTAATTACCAACGGCTAATTAACTAATTATTTTCTGATTAATCTTTTCTTTCATTTTTAAATTACAGCCGAGGAGATGATAATTAAATTAAGGAAACTCGTTAAACTCAAATTACCTTTTTTGCCCGCGTGTTTCGTTCAAGATTACACGCAGGAAAATTACATTCGGAATGAGTAGATTATTAATTATATACACATCTCTCGCTTGAAAGTTAGTAAATTCTTCTTACATGTCTAAAAATATGTTCAAAACTTAAAATAAATGTGAAAATTAACCTTCGCCTTGTTTATATGATAATACTAGTAGAATGCAAAAACATACTGAGAAATAAAATCAAAATTTACAGAAATTTGAATATTTATTTGACATTTGGGCACTACCGCATTATCAACTTAAGCATGTTGAATTCGGATAGCAAGTAAGCACAGAAATAAATAATTGTATAATAAATTAATAAGCCAATAAATTATTCATTCAGAAAGGGAAATAACGTTAAGTAAAATGAGATTCGAATGACATTCACTCCTAAAATGAGACTTGACTTGGAGGCGTTGGAAATATCTCTGTTTAATTCATTTCATGGTGGATTTTACAACATTAGGTTTCTTATTTAACAAAGCACCTGAATTCAAATGGCTTCTGCTCCAATGTTCCATTAGTTAATTATTTCATTTGTGTTTGAATGTGGAGTTAATCCTCAATGCGCACTTGTACATATTTATTATTAAGATCTCTCAAAAGTGTGTATCTCAGGAAAGAGAAACTTTGCGAGTGAAAAAGGAGGAGATGAATATGTATATAGGTACTCTGATTTACAAGATCCCACTTCCCCCTTCCTCCATTGAGGAGTTGTTTTGAATATTTAACTTTGATTACGGCTCATATTGTCAATGAAAATGGTGATCAAGTGGAGGGTGAAGTGGACCCAGAATGAAAGTAAAAGTCAAGTCCCCTTTTCTTCTGTCAGTAATTGTGAGTCCCAGAATAGAAAAATAAAAGTAAATCTGTTTAAAATTCTAAAAGGATGAGTCTTCAAGGAGAGGATCTCGGAATTTTTGAAAAGAACAAAATCTGGGGCCATTGTGCCCCTCGGAAAACTGTGAAGTCTTTGAGGGAATTAACATTGCTTGCTCTTCCCCAAACTTGAGAATAAACTTTCCATGTAGCCCGGGAGTCGACGGAAGGAATGGTAGTTTAAAGAATATGATTCCCACTGGAGTTTTCTCTTGACATCCATACAGGGCTTTTAACGATTTTCCCTGTCAGATCCTCGGGAGTCTCTTTTGAGCTGTGAGACAATTTTGAGGATTTGACTGGATTCCGCCAGCTTATCATCCACTCGCCAGAATTGGAGATCTCCCCTCGTTAATAAAATGTCTCAAAGAGAGGGCAAGGGCTGATCTCGGATAAATACTTTCATTCTCATTATTTGTGAACTGCCTCTCTTTCTGACCGACTAATTAATAAAATATAAACCTCGAGCCCCTCGAGCACCAATCCGCTCCTAGGATTTATGCGTAGAGATTTGGAATTTTATTTGCTTTGTTCAAATGTCAGTCTCCCCTCATGCCCAAAGAATTAACAAACTAAACTAATTTCACTACTCAACCGAACACATCCCCCTTTAGAGCCCGCTATACCCCCAAAGTATCTGCTGTTGGTTTTTCCGGAATCATGCACGAAAGGAGCAAATTCCTCTTTCACTCTTTCCCTCCTTGTCTGTGCAGTAATGCGAGACTTCAAGTCCCACCCAGGAATTTGGTTTTGAATGATGGAGAGCCATTTGAGCCCATCAGCTAATTATTTGATTTCTTCATCCGCTCATTAATTCCCAGCTCGCCCCAATTACCACTCTGCCAGATTCCTTTTTAATTTATCCAGGCCCCTTTTTAGTTACGAATTCATTACGAATTCAAAGAGAAAAAATGGAATAAAAAGTTCAAGATTTTTTAAAGGTTTTTTCAAACTTTCCCCTCAACTTTTCCATATGTCCAGAGTCTTACATATACATACTATAACTCATATGCATATAGATATACATCTTATACTTAAACATTACTTATCATACGTACTTATAAAGGAAATATTTTATAGATCACTTACAGTACGTTAAACATGCTATATCTATAAATAAGTAATAATATATAATCTATCTATACTGTATGGTATATAGGGTCTATATCTTAAATAATAAATTGTTGCGACTCTGTGCGGTGGTTCAATTATTTTTCTTCTTTGACACCATATGTTTCCCAAGAAAAGTCTCAACAATTTAACTTTCTCCTTCTAAATTTCAATCTCGGAAGGAAGGAAGAAATATGCAAATCTTGATTTCTTTAAAGAACTTCCCTTGTCGCCTCTTGAGTCATCAGTTAATGCAAAAGGGAAAATCCCTTTGATTCGGACACCCGAGTGGGAGGGTGAAGTGAAAAGAAGTCTTGGACATGGAAAGCCGATAAACTTCCGCGACAGCTCCTTATTTCTTCCAGGCATTGATCGGACCACGATGGTATAATATCTATTACAAAGAGACACATTGAGTGAATTCGCCTCAATCCAACTCTAAACTTTTTTTCAAACTTTTCCTCGCTCTTCATATTAACCGAGTTCGGACATCACACTTGAGAGAACTGCATGGAGTGTGACGTCCAAGTGATTTGATTTGTGTGATGTAAAATGGACCTTCAAAGTGTGAAAATTCTTTCATCTTCTTCCCACAATTCATTTTTTTCAAGGAATTCTCCGATGATCGAAGCGAAACAACGTACATACTATATAGTACAATGTGTTTCAACGATACAGTCATAACATTGATAACATAAAAATGTAAGATGTAATATTGAGTATTGAATGAAAGTCATGAGACTTTTTGTCAGACAAGTTGTACAACTCGTAAATAGATGAGTTATTATATCACAAGTTCAAATCTTTTGATACGAAAAACTGACTTTGCGTGAGACACTTTTATATTTTATAGAGTCACATGTTACATATTTCATATTTGTTTGAGTACAAATGAAAATAAATAGGTGGTAAGAAAAAGGCAGCGTGGTGGATTTATCTTTTGATAACTTACCCATCCTATATATAATGATTATTATAGGTAATATGTTATGTTATTTGAAGACTTATGGACTAGACTATTGAAAGCTGATTTGGTGATTGAAAATAAGAAAAAAGTCCAATCCATTCTTTTGTCATAATTTTATTTGGAAAGATGAATGTCTTTGAGTTATTGAGCAGGTCGGAAAGTTTTGATTACATCATTTCCTAAAAGATTGATTTGCCACTTCCCGGGGCCAAGGGATTTTCCCAAGTCTTAGAAAGACTTTTTTGCGAAGAAGAAAATCAGGAAAGTGAGAGAAAGCGAGAGCGGCGCTAATTGAGGGGAAAAATTGAGAAGTCCTCGTATGGCGGTGAAATGAATATTTGGACCAGAAGAGCGGAGTTAAAGAAAATTGATTGGGATTCCTCGCCCTGGTGAAGATGACCAAGTAGTACGTGTGAGCGAATGTGTTTGTGTCCGTCGGAGAGCCTCTGAACAAGATGAATGGACTTCTGAAATGAAGCCCAGAGAGATCTCCATTTTCTCTGCCCCGAATTCCCGCAGAGCCCTCCGCTCCCTTTTATAAAACGTAAAAAATGTAGTGCGGATGGTCGGAGGAATGTCTTCTTACAACCCGTATGCAAAATGGAGACATACGATGTGATCATGAAGTGAACACAGTTTCGGAGCTCGAACCCTCTGTGGAAGTCTCTCCTGACTTGGGATTTGAAAATGTAATTTATGTGCTCTCGACTTCGCCGACTCTGCCGTTTTATGATGAATGAGTTTAACATATTCACTTTATCTTCACATTGCACCAAGACCTACGCAGATTTCATCCATATTAATATACATTATATGTATGGGTTCAGGGCCATATGTGGATTTGAGCTTTAATTGATCGATGGATTAATTACATATGTGTGGTTCTATTTTGAACCATGTTCATTTCCTCATTCACACAAACACTAATAATACCATTTCAATACAAGGGTCGGATTAGTGGGCTTCAATAATCATAATTGTACCTTAGCAAATTCAACTACTACTAATGTGTATCTATGACAATGTGTGTTCATATGTAAGCATGGATTTTTTTTAATAAATTGTATTTAATCTCTGTTTATTTTTATTACTGCACTTGATTCTGGCTATTGGAGATGAGACACAATTTATAATATTGATATTTATATTTATACTAATCAACAGATTGATAAAATTTTGTATTAATTATTTTTTAGAATGTAATTAATTGTCCTTTAAGAAATATTTATGCTTCCTTCAAAATTAATTTTTAAGAATTAATGTTTATGTCAGGTTTTAAAACTATTTTTATCTTTAATTTTATTAAAATTTTCTGTAATAATTTATGACATAAAATGAATTAATATATCTTAATTTTTTCTTTTTTTATAAATCTTATTATTTTAATTATTCTCTTTTTTACCCTTAAAATATACTATTTATTGTTGATCTGACAGATCTAAAGAAACAACATTACGAGAATGCGTTGAAAGATATAAGATAGAGCAAACTAGAAGGAAAGAACATACAAAAAATGCATATTAAATGTAAGCAATGTACATTTAATATCTCTAGGTATACTTATCTGGTACTTAACTGAAATGACAAGTTTAAGTTTTTACTTTTTTATAGGTACATAATAACGTGTTATAAATTCAAGAGTGTACAAATATTGTATTTCTTCATGTTCTTATACTTTCATGTCATTTATTATTAAAGAAAAATTTAATAAAATCAAGGTAAAAATATTTTAATATTTTAATATTTCATTTAGTAATCATTAAAAAAATAGTTATTTTTTCTTTGGTTGATTTAATATTTTTCAAAGGGCAACTATTACTATTCCTTTATTTTCCCCTTAAATTCTAAATTTATATTTACTTTATTTACATTTTACTGTACAATTAACAAGTTCATTGTAATATTATTTTAGCACAACAAGTTTCAGCTCTATGTTAACATTTTTGTTTATTTGATGCAAAGATTCGACCAGAGAACCATTCATAGTTGTCCTCTTTTTGATTTGAAACTATAGAAGAAAATAACCTGGATCTCTGGCACTTCATACACACATACATATTTATGTATATTATATACTATTAATTTATATTGATATCATTGAGCTTGTGTATCTCTGTGTCAATATTAAAGGGATTATTATTGTTTGTTGGTGTGATAAAAATTATTTTAACAAATTCTGCTTTCCTATATCTTCAATTTGCCAACAATATTTACAATAAATAACAAATATGGAAACTGTGAATTATACATTTGTAAATAATATTCATATTAGATAATCGAATTCACATTGAACTTACCTAACATGTTATATACCATAGATTAGATGATATTTACAAAATCTGGATTGTAGTACTATACTTTTTTGTATTTTTAAATCTGAAAGAATAAGAATGAGTTGGTAATGTACTTAAATAATATTATATAACATATTGTAGCAAGGCGGGGACCCTGCGGCCCCCGCCAAACTCCCTCGGGATTATAGCGTCCCGGACTCGCTCCTAACTAACCACATGAAACGGATATCTAATCAATCAATGAATTATTAGACTTTAATTGCGAGTGGCCACTCAATTTAGACTTTATTTATCGAATCTCCGAGTTGGGCATAAGCTGTGGAAGGCTTGATGTCCGGAACCCAACTGGCGTGTTGGAGGATTTGATCTTGTTCAATTCTCCTCCGATGACTCACAGTCATAAAACAAAACGGGGCCGTGAGAGTCTGATTCAGCATGTCACATCCTGTGACTCATGCTTACAATACGTTATTGATCGGATGTAAACTATTATTAAATACGTTTATGTAATTATACAGTGAAATTCCCAAATCTTCATTATCCCCCGAATCTTCATTTCATGGAAGATGTTATACCAAGAAAGATATGGTAGCCGAAAGTGAATTTCATATCTTACAAACACTGAAAGATATTGACAGATTTTTGGTAGGCGTTTATACCTAAAGTTTTGAAATTTTTGGAGTGTCAGCTAAATAATTTTCATGTGAATAACAATTTTAACAATGTGACACGGATATAAAATTTACTCGTTAAGAGTATAATATATAATAATATATTTACATTAATAGCAGATCTAATTACTACATAACTATGTAATATTTCCCTGGTAAAATAATCTGGTTCAATCGATTTTTTGGACACAAAAAACACATACTTTTTTAAAAAATTTATGCAAGATCGCTGAAATGTTCGGTATACTATTACAGACCCATATTAAAAATATAATTCACATTTATGTACACACAACCATAACATATTTTATAATTGAACATTTGATACATGCTAAGTAATTTAGAATATACTAATTAGTTTAATAATACAGTGCTAAAATTGTTAAACCCAATGAATTAATTAATTATATTTTTAGGTTTGTGATATTTTAAGCATTTAGTATAAATATAATTAGTGTACAGAATATAAATAATAATACCAACAGCATATGCTCGTATATTATTAACATTTAGCAACGAGTTTATTTTCAGAGACTAAATGCCAAAAGTTGGATATCAATACAGTTTCAGTTCATTAACAACGAGTAATAATTAACAATGTATAATTAGGTACTTCCAATTAATTTACAATTTAAAATTACAAATTGTTAAGCATTCAACCAATATCATTTCAAAAAAGTTTTTGAAAATCATTGTCAGAGAAATGTCATTTATTTCCAAATCGTGCCATTATTTAAATTAACAATTCCGAAGTTTCACTTTAACGAGAATTATTTCATAGGGTTTATGAGCAATAATAAATGTTGTCATTTGTATAATAGGCATGTACTCAGATTATATGTAGAAATATTTTTGTACTGAGGAACATATAAAAAATTAAGTAAATACACAAAAGTTTTTTTTGTTAAAATAGCTAATTGGTTGATGGTCCATGCCACTTTCACTCTCAGGAACAAAATCTTCCTTTTTAATGTTTTATCACACACACGCCGTCAAAACTGATTTGTCAGGTATCGATCCTCCGAAGAACCAAATTTTAAAGCTTTTATGTTCAACACTCTGGTAAATTGATAACTCAATAAGCAGATAAGGGTAAAAATTTTAAAATAAGTACCAAGGAAGAAGTTAAAGATATAAAGGGTCTTGAATTCTTGGCTCAAACACTGATTGTGAGTCTCGTGTTATTATCAATGTAATTCATGGGGCTTGAATTAATCAAATCCTTCCGATGAGGAGAAAAAGTAATAATAATGGACCTCGTAATAGATGTCCAATAAAAAGGGTTGCCATTAGAAAAACAATTAAGTTTCAACTAACGGGAAGAATTAACTAGCCCTATACCAGACTTTAACAGTGTGAAGATATTATAGGCTAATTAGTATCAAGGGCAATGTCATAAATTGTAAAACCCATTATCATTTTCAAACGGTAATAAAGAAGGAGCGATAAGATGGAAATAAAAGAGAAGAATTTCCTCCAACCATTGACCGAACAATGAGGAGGGCTGTGAGCGGGAGTTTAAGGGGGGATTATAATTGCGGAAGTGGAGGTTCGAATCGATCACTTGTACACAGCGTCCCTATAGGAGGTGTTATCTCAAGACATGGGGAATTGACCCGAATCTCTTCAATTAGGACCGAGGTCTGACTTGGAGAGATTCGCCGATGAGCACGCCCGCTGGAACTTATCTCGGGTAGACATGATGCGTCCCATAAATGTCCTTCGGTGGAGGGATCTGATGAGTCAAGACGTAGTCAGTGGGAGGCTCCGGCTCCTCGTAGCTCTTTTTCTCCGGCGGGTCGACGGAGTGAACCCTGTTCATGTGCATCTCGTTCGACATGAGCGTCTCCTCCGTGAAGGCTCGGCTCGCCGAGGGCGTCGGCGGAGGGAAATTCATAAAATGGACCGAATATGAATTCTCGACCTGTCGCCGCTTCTTGCTCCCGGCCTCGGGCGGCGGCGGGTCCGGAATGGCCCCTTGAAAATGGTGATGGTGATGGTGGAGGTCCGTGGGCCCTTTCCACCTCTTCATCCGTCTCGAAATCTCCTCGTGAAGGATGTTGAAGAACATGGCGGTAAAAGCCATGCCGAAGAAAATGTAGAAAGCACAGAACCACTCTGTACGGAGGGAGAGGCGTTCGAGGCCGCCGTTCCGCTGGCTCCGCACATCCCCGAAGCTGATGGTGGTGAGGGTGAGGAAGCAGAAGTAGAAGCTGTCCAGGAACGGCCATTTCTCCAGTCGACACACCACCACCGACCCCCCGAACACGTAGCCCAGGAGGAGGAAGACGCAGACGGTGGAGATGAGCCCGATGCTCCCCGTGTGCTCCTCCTCCTCCTCCTCCTCTTTGAACCCGTAGGGGTCGGAGAGGCGGTGGGAGGACGTGGAGGGCGACGGGGTCGCGGATCCGCGACCTTCGCGACACATGCAGCAGCAGCACACTTTCCCGCACAGGAACCGGGCCACCTTGGCCAGCAGCGATCCCACTTTGGAGAGGTACCAGAGCATCAGGGGGATGCCGAATATGGCGTAGATCATCGTCGCGATCTTGGCAGATGACGTTTTTGGTCCAATGCCGCCGTACCCTGCGGAGAAATAAATTACCACACGGCTCATTGATTTCCTCCCACACCTCCTCAAGGTATGTAATAATGATGATGGGAGAAGCCTTCTGAGGACACAATTGGACCAAATCTTTCAGGTGGGTGAAAAATGATCCCATTTCCGCCAATGTATTGGAGAGACAAAGAACATAAAACCCTTTCCATTCGGCCTCAATTCCATTCTTCTGCTCTTAAATTAGCCATAAGTCGGGAAACCAACTGGCCAGAAAGCAGATAGGAAATCCTCATTCACTTTGTTTCGCTAAATAAACTTTCATTACGTTTTTCAAATAATTACACAACCCGCCTTCCCTTATTTACAACAAAACCTTCCTGTTAGGCCAATACTAATACATATCATGACATTACTTACATAAACATATGTAACCACATCTCGGCTTTCTCTTTTATTTCCTCTAAGTGTTGTTTGTTCTCGGAAAAAAGTAGTGGATTGGGAAAATGAAACTGATGTCTCAATGTGTCGAAATATCATTTTCCAACCATTAGACTCCTTTTTTAGCATATATGAAAAATCCTGGTTGGGCCCTTGGTTTTCTCCAGAGAAATTCATTTCCGGCTCAGTCGTCCAAACATATGTAAAGATTAGAAGGAAGGGATCCATCTGGTCTGCATAAAATAAAGGCCTTGTGGATTTGGATTGGCCGCTGCTCAACGCCGCCATTGATTGAGCCCCCAGTTAGTTCATATATTTATATATAATTGATTATTTTAACGTCTCTGAGAGGTTCATGAGATGAGAATTTAAATGTAAGTCGGAAGTGGGGAGAAGTAAAAGGGAGTTGGGATGACAGCGGCCCCGACGAGAGTCGCATGGGAATGAACGTCGCCTTTTCCTCCGTGCGAAGAGGAAGTTGGGGCATAATAAGCCTTTATTTAATGGCCTATAAATCTCCTTCCTCTCGACACAAAATGTTCGGGCCAACGAAAATTGCACGCTCGAGCATAAAAAAAGTTGGAAGTACAGAAAGGTCCAAAACCGCGGACGGTCCACCGACCATTCTTCCCTCAATCTCCAAACTACAATCATCTTTCCCATTGCTCGACCTTTTCATAATTCCAAAACTCCGATAAGTATTTAATTATCATGTTTCAAACCCATCCCTCATGCAATTAATCCGAGCCTTTCCCAACGTTCTACAAACCCGTTAGTTTAATCTTATTGTTGGTGTCAACCGAGTTTTATCGATTCGCGTCATAGGAGGTTCCATTAATTTCCTCTAACAAAGTCGTACACGCTGCTAATAAAGGACATGCCTTGGATCTCGCCTTTCACACACAATGCTCCCAAGTTAAAAAGTTGTACTCAATGAAGTTAATCCATGGATTTACTTTTTAAGCTCTCCAGGAGATAAATTCACTTAAATTGTATTTTTCCACAAGTCCATACAAGTTGAAAGACTTCGCTCCAATGCTTCCAATTTTGAGAGCAAATATCCTTCAATTTTACTCGAATGAGCTAAGCTTGGGACAATCTCTTTCATTATTATCTAAATGGAATTCTCACGCCAAGTTTTCCATGAGGATCAATTTTATTCATGGTAGCATCCACGATCATTTCATTACTTATGTGCACTTATTCCTTAATGACAGAAAAAATTGGAAAATAAAATTCTAGATATTCCATTGTTAAATCCTTCTCGGATAATTTATCAAAGTTAATTTGTTGAGTTAGGTTAGAAATCCTCAATTAATAATCATCCTAATGGCACACTTTATATTTGAACATGGGAATTTTAGTTATATACTAATTAACTAGACCTGACTTGAAACGGATTGTTATAAAAGAATAAGATAAATCCTGGAGAGAAAGGCCCAAGTTGAAAGTGAGTAATAATGGAGTGATGTGGGTGAAAGGAGTAAAAGGTATTAAATGAGGTGCAGATTAGATTTTGGATTTTATGGTGGCTCTTAAATATTAATTATCTCTTTATGAAAAGGGCCGTTTAGCGGGAGATGAGAGGGATGGTTTATAATTTCACTTTTCATATCAACCTCCACTCCATGTTGGCGCCAAGAGGACAAAGAATGTTGGAGTAACAAAGGTAGAATGCGAGGCAGGTTGAGTCAAGGTTCAAAGGAAGCATATCATTAAAGCGGAGTAATGGATTGCTCCAAGGCCTCCACCGACTTCAAAATTCTTTTTGGAGAAGAAGCCCATTAACAACCTTCACAACCGCCTCAAAACCCCTTCACTCACATTTTCTCCAACTTCACTCCCCGGCCCGACAAATATCTTCTTGATGAAACTCTGGGTGTTTATCAAAGAATGAATCTGAAAGGATGACTATTCAAATATTCCCCCACATAATTTAAATACCTCTCAAGGGGACTTAATTGGGGGAATTTTGAGAATCTTCGGAGAAAGAGACAGAAAGTGAAATTGGGCTCAGACAATCAAATTGCCATTCATCTCTTCTTCCCGATTGCGTCTATTTGATGGGCTGATGGGCCTTGGGATTAAATCACCCAATCGCCCCAATTCATCTCAAGGACTCTCCTCGTGATGAGCTCATGATGAAAGTGGAGAGTGGGAAGGCGTTAAATAGGCCCATTTATGCCCTGCCTCTCCCTCACTTCCTTTCGCAGTTGGGGAAACTCTTCCATACTTTTCATTTCAAACTTCTCATTTTCTCCTCAGAGAAATTCCTTTTATGAGAACGAGACTTCAACCTTGTTCTTTATCTCATTTTAATTTTTTTAACCCTTTTCCTCATTTTTCCCTTCCTTAATAGCCTTTCCCTCGAGGGGAAGTGAGAAAGGGAAAGTGTGAAATTTCCTTCCATCTCCAAGATCCCACTCATTATAATAACTTTCGAAGAAAAGGAGCCGAAACGCCACGAGTTTGACGAGACAATAAACAAATGGAAATGATAGACTTGCTATCTGCTTTCATATACTTATTTATAACACTTTCAATCTTACGTGTACCATATAAAAAGTTAGTACTGATTACTTGAACCATATAAAAGTCATACCATATATTTACCAATAATAATATTAACTATGGTTAACTAGTACTAGTTATAGGTACAAGTAAATATAACATGCAGTAGCGGTGGTTGTATATAAAAGTCTTTGTTTGCTGTATCTTAATACTTCAAATGTATGTACAGATATAATAAGAGTGATGTGTACATATAGCCATTTCTCATTCCGTCATTCCTCATACTAAATACTTTGTTGTAAAGAAAGTTGTAATAAAGGAGTTAGTGTGCATGCTATGTTGGCGTATGCCGAGGTTGAATCTCAACCTTTCTTCCCTGCTCTTCTCATTATTTATTTATGCTTGTGAGTGTGTGTGTGGGGGGAAAGTGAGTAGGAATGAGAAGAGTTTATGGCCTTTCATAATGAAAGGATGAAGAGGGAAGTGGGGAGGGGAAAGTGAATCATCCTTCATTTTATAGCCCATCTTCTCTTTAGTGACAGACGGAGGATTTCCTCTTGGGAACAAGGCGCGGAATGGTAAACATTTTGATCGGTCCAAAAGAATCTTTATGAAGATTAGTTTTTCCCTTCTTAATAAACTCCCTCCGTGAGGAGTCATGGGAGGAAATGGGGCAGTAAATAAGGAACAAGGTGGTAATCCAAATCCACATTACCCAACATGCATTCCAACACCACCTTCTTTTGAAAATAATGAACAACTCACCTATCGTTGTGAGCGTGGTTAGGGCGAAGAGAAAAGCCCTCGGAAATGTCCACGAGTAGGGAACTTCTTGAATAGTTGCGTTTTCCACCACGGTGAGAATCTTCTCAATGAGGAACTTTTGGAAGTTTCCCACTTCTTCGGAAGTCATCCTCGTCCAGTTGTCCGGGTAAAGGATATTCATGTTCATCGTGATATCCCAAATGTTCCTCACGGTGTCGGCCTTGAGCTTCTGCACCACATCGCCCTGGATAGTGTTCCAAATGGCCATGGTCACGTTGCCACCCTTCCGCATCGGATAGCCGCTGGCCGAAACTTGGACGTTCGTCGTCCCCAGACGGCTCCCTTGCTCGAGGGCCAGAAACACGAAGGAGCCGATGAGAGCGTAGCCCACCACGATGGCACACACGAACAAGTTGATGGCCGCCAATTTAATGGACGATCTCCACGTGGACACTTTGTTCTTCCGAATGCTCTTGGGAAAACTGGGCTTCCTCGGAGTTTCAATCCCGACCAGGTCCACACCTTCGGGGAGAGAAAACTCGGAGTCTTCGGTGCAAAATTGCCCTGCATGTCGCGCCATACCCGAAACCCTTTTCCTCGATCCGCAACTGAAAATTCATAAAAATGAGCTCAATTCAAAAAAGGTTGAAATGAGGTATGTGACCTCACATGGTATATATATTAGAGTAAGCATTGGGTATGCAAGGCGAACAGTCCATAGTGTGCATGCCACCATTGGGAATGTACTTGTAAATATATAATGTTCGTATAGTTATACTTATTTATATGGATTCTTGGATGGTTCGTATGCATTTATATTAGATGGAATATATACATAGATTATATGGGATGAATGCATTAAGGAAAGTTTCTCTTGTTTTGTTGGGGCGAGTAAAGGAGGTCGGGAGGGTCTTTTGGTCGATAGTGAATAAAATGAAATTTGGAAGCCGCCGCATCCATTCTGACCAGTTGAGTCGGTTGAAGTCGAAAGCAAACCAAACAAGTTTGACTCTTCCTTCCTCCCCACACTGAGCTGAAGTGGAAGTTGAAACGTCCGCTTCCGCCTCCATATTTCCCCACTTTTTTAAGACGGACGGTCGAGGAATTTCACTCCCTCTTTTTGATATATTTAATCAAGATCCCAACTTTTCCCATTTTTCCTATTTTATGAATTTTTTTATGAAGTTGAGCTAAAAATGAAATTTACGGCTCGCCGACTCCATCCAAATCATTCCGCTCAATCTTAATTTTGAGGAATCAACAAAGCATGTTGAGATACAAACCCTATAACTGAATACTAAGCCCTTACATTTATTTATGAATAAATATATTAGAAAAACTTCAGTTTCGGAAAGGGGAGAAAGAACACATAAAGGATTATTAACCCCAACCCCGGTTCAACATTTTAATAAGTATTGAATTAGCAGCATTAAATCAAAAGAGACTTGATCAAACCCCAACTTCATCATCTGTCTTTCCGCATGTCTCTGCATTTAGTTGGTTGAACCCAAATGACTCTTTCCCACACACCGCCCAACTACGTAAATATTGATCAATGGAGAATTAAGACCGGGGAGCCGGAGGGACTTCCGAATTCTCCCGCAACTTTTTCGACCTTTCCACAACTTCTCCATTTTAAGTACTTTTCAAGCCGATTACAGAAGTGGAATATTTAGTAGGTACGAGAATTTGAAACTTTCCCTTAAATAGTAAATAGCTTATAGGCGCCGTTTTCAAGAACTCAAGTGAGAAATCCAACCACTTTCTCATTTAATCTCATTATCATAAACAGAAATTATCTCTAAAATATTCGGCAATTCTCAGCAGCCGAAATTGTACAATTTGTGCGCAACACGGAATGTGTATGTTAATGGGTCGAGAACTGTAAATTGTTTAATTGCCCATAATGTTCAATAGTCTTGACACTTTCACCATTTACATATCAAATATGTACGATTTCCCCCAACTTCCGCAAATAAGACTGTAGGCTAATTGGGCATAACGTTCAATTATTTGAACCTAAAATTAATACGTACAAATGTTATTGGATTAGATTATCGATAAATATCGGCATTTGCCCATTTATATTAAATGCGCGATCTTTGTGTGTAATAAGGGCTGCTTAGGTAGATATGATGAGGAAATATTTTTTGCGTGTAATGAGGAATTTATTCATGTGTAAAATGAGTCTTGAGTGCCTTGTAAGTTGGATGAAAAATGTGTTTGGTCTGCTTATATTGGTTTAATCCTCACTCGTATTTTAGTTGGTTGGATGTGTTTATAATATAAATTGTGCGAATGAGAGAGTGGATGTAAATAGCTTAATCATTCTTGTAAACGAGGGCTGAATACGAACAGTCTACTTGATATTCGGGAATAAGGGGCCAAGATACAGATGGGATTGAATGATTGAATTTACAAGATAAATTATGTAGGGGAGATGATATAAATACTGGCGGGCATGATCCTTGGCCTCAGGGGGAGCGGAAAAGGATATTTCTTTTTACAGACAACATGAGAGCATTTATGAGCACCTGGCTATTTATGCATAGATGAGTTCTCCCTAAATTTATGATGATAAGGGAGAAAGCGATAAGTTGGTAGTGAAAATGGCTCGTTGCCATTTGAACAAATGCCCGAATCTCCTCTGAGGGCCGAAGATCTCCACCGGAACTTTCTCGTCCCCAAACTCGTCTCATCCTTTCTCCTCCTAACATGGCTTTGAGAACCTTCTGAATTCAAAGAGGCGAAATAAAACAGATAATTGGTTTGGGAAAAGAGGTTGACTCGCATTATTCACTCGACTAACTCCCCCTCACTTGAGTACATGGTGGGCCGGAGTGGGAAGTATGAGGGCGCTAATTAGAATGCATAAATGTTAATTGGGAATTCATTGGAAAGCCCTCGTCAGCCCAATCCCTCAAAAGCTAACAGCTTACGGCCAAATCTCTCTAAAACTTCATATATGAACGAGGAAAAATTTTAAACTCGCCCTGAATCGATCGCCCAGTTGTTCGACTATACATTTTAAATACTAGCAGATATATTATAAATACATACATGCCGCATCGGGCATGTTCTCGTACTTCATATTTGTAATCATCTTTTGTATTCACAACTCGAAATGTCTCATGGGGGATTTAGCATTCCCAGCGAACGGCTCTGTCCATCCAATACATCATTTTGTATTTAGAGCTTAATTGGATCCTCTTGAGAAAGGAATTGGAAAGAATCAGCTTTCCTCGTCTCTTTACGCACTAATGCCGTTAACAGAAATCATACTCTACAACTGATATGTATATGAAGATATACTTATTTAATGTTAGGGTTAGTTTATATGGCATATAAGGGGAGCACAATGGTGAAGGATCATTAGAAAACTCAAGATTTTCATTATAAATGAATTTTTTCCTTTTAGAAAATCTGTTAAAATCTTTTACCAGGGACTTGAAAGTTTTTCTTTCCCAATCTTAAAAACATCAAGAGCGTTTAATAACAAGGCGACTTTCCTCTGTTCCCTCACAAAATGATACTAATAATATTAAATAAATAAAGAGGAAAAGGAGCGGAAAGTCTCATTGCATTAACTTCTTCATTCCTTTCTCATCAACTCCCTTCGTCCAATTTCAATTTTCTTAATCGTCGAAGAGAGCTGGGGGTGACGGGTTACCAATTAAATGCTAATTGCATTAAAGAGTTTCAAAATAAGTCAAGTGATAACTCAATTTCGGATCAACTCCTTTAACTGATAAAAGCTCTTTATAAAGTATTGAAAAAAGATGCCACTTCCAACATCCCAGGCATTCAATTTATTTCCAATGAGCTCCTGTTACATCTTTTGGAAAGGAAGCATGCCGTAAACTCAAAATGTATGGCTATGAAAATTGATACATAAAAGCTTCTGGCCATAAACTTAATAGAATTGTGAAATATTTCTTCTATTTTCTCTCAAAATGGATCTATGAAAAATAAGGTTTTATAGACATATTACACATACATATTATATAAAAATAGACAATTGAGCAAAACACATTCAAATTGAATTTTAAATTTGACGTATAAATAAGGGCCAATAAAAATTTAGCATTTGGCCGTAAATCACATAGTGAGTGTTGGTTGGGTTCTAAATTTTTAAAACAATTTGCTTCAATGACATTTCAATTAAATTCCATCAAATGGATTTCCAATTGTCCACCAACATTGAGGATAAGTAGGGCGTAATCGAGGGCAGGGAATTGGGATTCAATGTTCATTTTATTATTTTTTTGCCTCGCCGGCTACTCGACTAGTTCGGAATTATAATGGAGGGTTTGGAAGATGAAGATGGCCGTCACTCGTGGAGAACGCGGAAGTTTCTCCTATATGTATTTCCACATGGTTTTCTCTCTGTTTAAGAAACAAGTTTCCCTTTTGAGTCGGAGGTTGGGAAGGAGAAAGCTCCTCGTGGCGAAGTTCAAATGATATTTTATGGGATGATACATTGAATTGGAGGGATTTCGCGAGGAAAAGGAGGGCAGAAAAGTAGATTGGTTTGTTGGCCTTTGGACAAAAGGGAAGGAGGCCCCAATCAGTTGCCAAAAATAAAAGTTATTTCGAAAGATACGACATGATCAATGAGGGAGAAATGTAAGGAAATGAAGGAGGATTTTTGTTGGCCGTGTTGGCCATCCCTTGCCACACCCTCATCTTTTAAATCCTCGTCACACCGGGATTTCCCATTGCGTCAAGATCCAACTCCATCCGCACTGCTAACACCCACCCCACCCAGATTCTACCTCAATTAAAAGGCCAAAGATCAGAGAAATGCTCCCTATTGATTCAAAACCTATCTATAGCGCCCAATGAACTAAATGATGGCCTCAATTTTCCACCATTTTATCAGTGTGCATGGATGCAGTTGGCATTGAAGAAGAGCAATTCAATTTCCTGGGCGGGTTATCCTTAAGTGAAGGTGCTCTGGGCGTTCCACCTATCCTGGATACACCTCAAATTGCATTTAAAAGCAAGGAAGCTCATTTCCCCATTCTCACCCGCCGGTTCTCATATTTCCAGCTATATGCCCTTTCAAAGAAGGACGTGTGGCTTTTGATGCGGCTGGGGATATTTCCATATTCGACGCCTGTCTTTTCCAGGTTTTTTTGAAAAGTCCTTTCACTGAACCTTGGACTCATATCCTGAGACGGAAGAGACGTGCTCGTTCGAGGCTTCCCTAAATCTCCCGCCGAGGAAGAGCGAGCCTCGGAAATCATTACTCATTTTAAAGGGATCCTTACTTCTGCCGGATTTTTATACGCTCCCTGGATTTTTGAGCAATATCTCTATACTCCTCTTCACCTCGACTCCGCAGAGAGTTATTCAAAAAGAATCATTTGGCGCAAAAAGAGATCCCTTCGATCTCATCGAAAATCAAAATGAAAGGACATTTTATTTGTCATTTTATTAATTTTAATATATATCTGTATATATCAATATTCTTTATCTGGTGATGGTCTGTACATAACCACAAACGTCGTATATTGAATACCATACATAATTAATTTAACATTTATAATCTACTTATAAACATATTTATGTATAATAATATTTACATTTAATATAATTATTTATGCGCTCTATTGAATTCAGTTATTCAATAGCTGATTCATTATTTGTAAAGGGGTTTGGAATTTAAAATATAATTCCATTTCAATTTCCCAACGTCGCGTCGTTGTAATTCAAAGTAAAGCATAGAGTAATAAAATATATAATGTAATTGCTTTTTATATATGCGAGCAATTTCAGTGGGTTTGTGTTTGTGTTTGAAATCACATAATCTGGGGAGATTATCGGAGAAGCTTTTCAACCTTGTACGTGAATCATTGAGAATTCCACACTCCTCCCTTGTAATGGAGTGGGACTTGCCTTGTAAGCATAAGCCTCAATGAATTGATATGATAATATATTCGAAACTTCAATGAAGAAATTTTAAAACATCCGAGAATAAAATCCTTTGATTGGAGCTCCTTGAACGGAACAATTATTTAAATTTCATTTATTTTGTATTCTGTTCCATTTCTCAATATCACATTAGAGGAATTCCAAATCCAAGTTTCTAGTTCTAAAATTTGATCAAAACAACCCTAATTTATGAATTGAGCATTCCCACTAAAATATTTGTCTATTCGATTAAACGATCTTTTTATAATAAAAAACTGCAGTGCTCATTGGAATTGAAATGACAAACCTCTGTGACCTCTTTATCCCTTATAGAAAAGCTCAAACAAAGTGGTTGAAGGGAAAAGAAAGGAAAACGAGGGCCAACTCCTTAAAACTGAATTCTCCATTTTACTTTAAAATTAGACCCTCAAACTTTGTGCCGATACTTTATGAATGCAAATATGGAATGATGAAAAATTCATAAGATCCAGTCCAAGACTTCCCGCGAAAGGAGACTTATGATCTTACCGAATTTCTCTTTCAAAAACTCTGTTTCCCACTGGTGTGAAAGATCTTCCAGATTTCATTTACCTACTCCAAGGGAAAAAGCTTTAATTTTAAATTCGATAAGACCTTCTGCTCCATGACTCGGCTCCTGACCCGCGGAGCCGAACCGAAGAAAACTTAGACATCATCTAAGGGACTCGGGAGACATGCATCAAAACAGTCAAAAAGATCTTTCTCCTCCAGACCATTTCTTGACGTTCCTTTTGAGGGCAAAATCACTTTAGATTTTTCACAAGTTCAGGTAGGGTTTTTAACGAGGAGTCATCTAAGAGAAGAGCTTTCGAGGATAAAATCCCAATTTGGACCTGTCTCTCAAAAATCTCTCTCAATCCCATCCCCAGGCCCGCCCTTCCATTATAAATTATTCCATACAGAGAGAAATAGCAAGTTAAGTAAGTATATATGTATTATATACGCAACTGAAAAATGAACCCGGCTTGTTTCCCCAGTGGAAATATTCAATGTTGAGAACACGCGATCGATCTCTAATTGACTTTAGAATTACGCCCCACTTTCTCCCTTCTTTACTTCTGGAAAATGGATTGGGAAAACGAGGATGAATTACATTACACTTCAACCTGCATAAGTCCTGTGTGCATCAATAGTCGGGGCATTTCGATCAGAGCCATGTGCCTATAATATGTCTTTGGTGGATGTCTCCTATATCCTTCAAGTATGAGGCTGAGGAAGTGAGAATGAGGCATAGAAAAAGGGAGGTCAGGAGGATTAGGGGACTTAGCCTTTAGTTTTGAACCTCCGCGGATTCGGGAAGGAGAAAAGGGAAAATCCTGTTAAGTTCAAATGGAATTTTTTCCTTCGGCCCGTCAAGGCAAAAGTGTGCGGAGATCAATAAATGAATGTAAATCATCTTTACACGCCCTGACAGCCCTTTTGTCTCTCTCAGCACAATTATGAATGAAGCTAAGACAATTTTATATCATTTTTCCCCACATGCTCGGAAATTTATTGGTTCAATTTCCATATGATTAAATAAGAATATTTTATTTCCCCACATTCCCACCACTTTCCCTGGAATTGGTGCGGCCCAGCCATGTTTTTCCAATTCTCCCTTATCCGTCACTTTTGATGCATCTTCCATTATTGTGAAATTCCTTTTCATCGAGCTGCCGGCTGCGGGAAATGGATTCAGAGGAAATGAGGACCGACAACAGTCCTTCAAATCCACCATGTTCGCCTATACCCGTCCCCATATACTACACCTACTATTGGCCCATACACCCCATGCAATAAACTTTTCTCTCCATTGTCGAAAAAGATTTGACATTTTAACCACATCTTGTTTCACTTTTCAACTTGGTCCCCTCCCTATCTTGGCCCACCGGCGCGGTGAAAGTTGGTCTGTCAGCTTTAATCACCTCAAAACGCGACATCAAATCCCGAATGTAAGTAAGGAAAATAGAAAAAACCGGAATCTCCTTTTCTCCACGCGTCCTTATCTTCCATTGGAGAGGCAGGACGGACACGGGACTAATTTATCAATGTAGTTACGTGTAGAGACTCCCTCCTTGGGTGGAGAAACTCGCCTTAGTATAAACTGGCAAGACTTGTAAAAGGATATACAGAGTCCATGTAGGAGTGGGCTAACAAAGAGTTAAAAGATCCTTTTCTTTCGTGTCCACTTACAATTTCCATACATCACTTTCCTTTTTTAACGCGTCTCCTTCTTTCTTAATTCTCTTCCACCTTCATTCCGCCCAACCAAGAGACTATTTTTAATTACATCAATATGCCGCTCAAGTCCCCTCCTTCCCGAGCTTTCTATTTCAATCTTCTCCTCTTACGCTCGCTGTATTTTATTACATTGAGAGGAGAAAAGAGGAAGCACTCGATGAAAATTCATTAATAAAATTGTAATATTGCAGATATACCCCGACTTGGATTATTTTATATTAAAATAGAATCAACCGGACCATGTTGTATCAGGTTGAATAAACCTTAGGCATTGGACGCCTATTAACTAAGGTTTTAATAGGACTATCAATAGTTATGCATATTTCATTTTATCCGCCAATGAAACTCGTGGTCCGTGTAAAGCTAAATATAATTGTGAAATTGGGAAGAATTGAGGTCTTTTTGAAGCGAAAGTTATTGAGATCAATGTTGGGTGTATTAATTTGTTTAGTTGAATATTTGGGATTTAAAGTTTTAATGACAGGGTTCTGGAATTATAGAATTGAAGCCTATCGAGTAATTCAATGAAATTACACGAGAACTGCCTTGAGTCAGAGGAGAATTCATTATTTGAGCCTCCGAGCCTTCGCTTTTGAACCGCGAGGGGCTGAAGAGATTAAAGAACAATAAATATGATTAAACGAGCCCATTTTCACATAATCTCTCTAGATTATCTCAATTATAAGAGCGGTCCTCTGGAAGACGAACTGGGCTTCATCGACTCCGTGCACTTTCCCCGTTTCCGAGGAATCCGACTCAGCTCCTCGAACCAAATGTCTTTTAGCCGCATTATTCCAACTCAAAGGGCCCTTTCGGGCACTGTTGTAATATTTGCTCCGCAACTCCGGCAGCTCAAACCCCATTTGGAGAATTCTCCCTCGGCAGAGTTAAAAATGCCTCATTCCGCTCATTTTCCGACTCGTCTTATTAAACGTCGCGGAATTAGTTGAATGGGTTATGACTCGCTCATAATGAGAAGAATATAAAAGGTTTAAAATCTCCTCCCTTTTTATCTCCGGAGGATAATGATGCCCATAAGAACATCCGACTCAGTGTCAATGAGGAGGAGCCGACAAGATCGTTTTCATGGCCTCATCTCCTCCTTGTTCCCCCCTGTCTAATGCCGTGTTTTCCCCCTTGCATTTCAAAACGGCCCTTCATTTCCCCCATTAAGGTTTGATAGGCATTCTCAACGGCCGCGTGTTCGACTCGGGGAAAAAGAAATGGGCTTATTCAATTGAAGGTTGTAAAGTTTAATTTATTTTTTGTGAAAATGGATCCCCGGAATTGTCTCTTCCCAAGGCGGAGAGAGTTGAAGGAGATGAAAAGGGAATTAAAGAGAGCCAGCGAGGTAAACAGAGGAGAAAGGCGGAGATCTTAAAGGCCCATTTTAAAAGATTAGAATGGATAAGGAGGAAATATCATTTATTTGAAAGGTTGTGAGCGGGAGGAGAATAGGAACTGACTTGAAACTCGAGGAGACACCGATGCGGGAGCCGGACACTCTCGCCCTTGAAATGGAGATGGAAAAGCGGACTTAATGCTCATGTATGTACATAGGAGATCGAATGAGTGTGGAAAGGAAACATTTTTACAAGGATCACTCCGGCTTACTTCTTCTCTCGGGAAGAAGATCCCAAAGCTCCGACGGAGGTGGAACATTCAATCTGGAACAGGGACATAACTCGTCCGAGGAATAAGTGGGGCCGAATATGGATTTTCCCCAAAGGATCTCGGAGAAAGAATCCCAAATGGAAGCGTCTTTCTGAGTGAGTGAGGGAGACAAGTAAAGAGCTCTGATTCTACCTACTAATTCATTCGCGCCAAGACCGTCGAGTGCGTCAGGAAGGAAATTAATTTAAGGGTATCATAATCATTTAATCATTCCACGATATATTATATTACCTATACTTCCCGCTCCGTGAAGATGAATGGCCCTAGCTGATGCTCCCATTGTACATTATCCCGCTTCTTTGACATTCGAGAGAAAAAAGCTAATTTGACGTGTACATTTTTTCGAATTCTCTCTCGGTCTTTGGGGATTGAGAATTGAGTGCGGGGTCGTTGTGATCAACTCCAATGCCTTCTTCCAAAACTCGCCCCATATTTAGATTTTATTAGAAGGGAAATTAATGATGGGGGTGTCAGCCGGGTTCTTGAGACGCCGCAGCTCGGGGAAATCCTTAAAAGAGGAAATAATGAAGGGGGGAAGGTGGGCCGTTGAAAATTCAAAAACCCGAGCTCCTCATCGGATCATCATTTGAAGAAAAAGTTTTGGGAAATCAATGTTCCCCACACATGCAGGCTCGGGAAATGGGAGTTTAAACTGAACGTGCATTTATGAGAGACATAAAGTGCAATAGTTAATTATTCCTCTTCCCCAGAGAGCCTTCGGAGGGAACGGGGGAAATTTATGCTAAACCACTATGTGGAAAGGTAGTGGAAATTAATCTAGCATAGCCAACCCCCACAAAAGATTCTTTTCTAATGAACGAGGCGGCTGGGAAAGTCATTTGCCGAATCCGATTTTTATTTTATTCCCTTCCCCTCCCGTGCCTCTGAGAAAGAATGAATCCTCGGAATGGTTATATGGAAGTAATAGAAAATTCATTCAACCTTCTCCTTTCCCCACACTTCCAGAGAATAGGAGCCCCTTTTTACATAATCCATCATCGGAGGGAATCTCCATTTTAATTCACTCTCCGAGATTTCCGTTCGGCCAGTCAGCGACTTCATTCGAACCCACTTCATTATTAATTATGTTATTACAGAAACTCCACAGTTCCTCCGCCATCAAGGAAGTTCTCTCCATTGTGACCCAAATCCTAATACCAAGCACATGGAGCAGCCAAATAATTCATAATTACTTTTCTTTCTACTGTAATTCCTAATTATCCGCACAATTTAAATATCCATGCATATGTATTTTACAGTTTCACACTCAAAAATGTTTGGCTTAAAAGAGGAATGTGTTCGCATTAGCTAATTGCAAATTTTGAAATTTATGGGTGTGATTCTTCTTATGATCAATTTTGAATTCAAGATGAGTTATGAGCTTTGTTAAGATGAATGAATCTCCTTGATTGGAATCCAAGTTTCCTCACAATGGGAAGTATATTCGTGTATTTAGACCTTAATGGGGCTTAATGGTCCTTTCTATGCGTCTGTCCCTTATCTGACGTGAGGGGACGTGAAGGGCCCTTGTTGAATCTCAGCCGCTCGGTTCGTATGAGGAATGAGGAGTTTAATGATGTGGCAGTATTTTAAATGGGCCTCGTTACAGTCGAGGTTCGAACAAATAGTCAAGTGGTCCCGAACGCCTCGGTCCTAGTTAGAGAATATTTATAACGGGGACTCGTCGGCATTTGAGTGGAGAATCGTTATTGCTCAACTCGGTTCCCGGGACCGGAGTACAATAGTCAAACTCCCGGCTCCTTGTTATTCTCCTCTCGAACGCCCGTTCACCTTAACTTGTCTTCGGCAAATTTCATCTCCGCTTCACCTCTTTTTGACAAATTTAAAAATATTTCCCCTCCTTGAGGAACAGTGTTTCATTTGGACGCAATGAGGGCCGGCCTGCTAACTAGGCTCCATTTAGTAAATAAGCACACACACGTGGTGCACAGTTAATGCCAATCACATGGAGTAAATGGAGAAAATGAGGAAATTTATGCTCTTTGAATAATTCATGACTTCCAAATCGACAATGATTGGAGCAGAGGGAAGAGCTCCTAATGGCAAAATATTTTTTTCGACCAGGGGAATAAATCCGGGCTGTTATTGAAAAACAGTTCCGCCCTTTGTTCTAAACTGCTCTCTATAGCTCCTTTAAGATATCAACTTTTGGAGATGATGTACGAGGTTGAGGGGAGGAGACGGTTTGGTTCCTCCTGCTCCCCAACTATTCACTTCCTCAAAGAGACTCCAAAGTATGAAAAGTTTTCGCATTACGTGATGGAGCTCTTGAGAAGGTGCAAGTGACGGTCTCCCCTTTGCAAACAATCTCCCCGGAGCCAGGAGGATTTCAAAGTCTTTCCCCTCGCACCTCCCTTATGACTTTGCACACACACGGGTGAAGAACAAAGGTCCTTTTTATATTAAACTTTAAAAAATTATTGAAAGAGAGATGGAGGAGGCGAAGGCTGATTCAACTCACTTTCCGATCGATATACACAATAGCATTCCCCTAATGAAATTTTCATTTCATAGAGATCTCCATTTAAAGGCCAAAGTCCCGATGCCTTCCATTGCATAGTAATGGAATCGGGAAATATTTCACTCGCCCCATATAGACGTCTACATTACTCATATAACCATCTCGGAATCTCGGAATGAGGAAACATAAATATGCCTCACAGCCCCTATGCATATTACATGCGGGCGATGTGGGGCAAACAAGGTCTTCCGAATTATGCCATTTGGATGTTTGGGGTTTAGGAGAGTCCCTTAGCAGAATTCGTCGTAAAAACTATTGTACCTTCAATTCCAATCGAAGCGACTCCCCAGTGGCGATGAGCCCCGGCAAAGAAGGAGGTTAAACATTTAAGATAAGTGTTTATAAGCTACGTTCATGTCCGGACACTTTCTCGGCTATCAATTGAGTAGTTAAGGGAGAATCTCTTGATCAATAGGAGAGGGGTGGAAAGTTTTTTGTTTTGTTTCTCTTTCAATAACCTCTTCAAAGAATTACTCAAAGTTCATTTCTTTCTCTGGGGACTCAATTGGGAGAGCTTTTGGGTATTAATCCTTCACGAGACTCTTGACACACACACACATGCACACACAACCGCCCACGTAGAAAGCAGTCGTCGTCTTGCGAAGCTCCTTAAAAAAACTCCCGGGTATTTCCCTCTGAACTTAAGTCCAACTTTCCCCCCACCAACTGTTGTAAGCTCCCAACGCGGCATTTGAGGATATGGCGAGGAGATAGAGAGGTATTAGCACGGTTTTCATATTCCACAACCCCTCGTTTCCGTTACGAGTCGCAATAATAGTTTGGATATTTATTATTGTTCTTCGATAATCGGTTGAGCGAGAGCGTGTAGCGGCCGAACCCGCTCTTGAGTTATTTAGAGATAAAGTTAAAGTCAATTAAAGGAGACCCCCCGGTGGCCGTGGGAGAACTTTTGAGAGAGTAATTAAGTGCGGAGATTAGGAGGACCGGAGGATCGACAACTGGAACATTGGTTTTAATAGACCTTGTAAATGGGTTGAATGAAAATCGGGTCGTTTAATTAGAGAGAAATCAATTGGTCGCAGAGGAGGTTCCTTCGTCAGGGATAACAAAAGGAATCACTTGGTATAAGCCCTCGCGGGGAAATGTCGGTGGGAAATGAGATGCGGGAGAGCGAACCACATGCGAATGGGTCGGTGGAGAAAGCCGCTTCTGCTTCGTCAGAGCACCAGATCATGACTGAGGGGAAATCTCGAGAACGGGTATACCGACGAGTTCGAGACGATCGAAGCGAGGGAAAGTTCCGGAACTTACGGATCTCTCCCAGTCCTATAATGCCATTTCTCCACGGCACATCCGCAAAACAGAAAAGGAACATTAATCTATAAGATTTTGCACTCTCTCTCTCTCTTGAAGGGGAAATGCTCTCCCTTTTACCCATTCACTAACTCACTAACCTCTTTTAAACTCACCAATGCCCCCAACATTTTCCAGTCAAAACCTTTCATATTTCCCCCTGGTTGACATTCCCTTTGGCCACTTGGAAGAGGTTGTAAAGAACCTTAGGTTTCATATGATAAACATAAAGGACGAATATTCCTCAAGCAAATGGGATTCAATGGGGAAAAAGATTGCTTTCTCAATTATTCATCCTCTCGCCCTCCAGACCAGGACGCGGAATGAAGGGTTCTTATGTGGAGAAATTGGGAAATAGGATGCCCCTTGATCAATGATTTCTCATTACCTTCGGTGCAGTGGGGAGGGGGATTAAGTTCCAATTACATTCTTTTCCAGCTTACCCCCATTCAAATCCACCGCGGACAAAAGAGGATTGCTCTCCATATTCACGACCCAAATGGTAAACTAGCTCGGGGCTTAAGGCCTTTGCATTTATCAGATTCACTCTGATTAAAATTCACAATAGAGACGACTACATAGGTAAAATGCTGCTCCTACCGCAACCCGCTTTTAACGCATTATACCCGCGTTCGGGCTTAATAGATCCCAGTTTTTTGCCCTTTCTCAACTTATATCTTGAGCTATAAAGTTAAATAGAAAGATATTTTTCACTTCCATACATCTGCTAAATATGATGTATGATCTATAAATATTAGCTCCAAGTTTTGTTTGTCTTCCTACTCTTACTCTTATTGTATAATATAGGATAATACTGTTCTTAACATACTTAAGTAGATAAATAAAATATTTAGTCATTAAACCAATAAGAATGTACTTTTATGTACCTATAGTAGTAGATTTGGGATAGTACTTACTTATTTAACCCAAAATAAAATCTTTATTAAATTATCTACATTATTTCTGTTTTTACTTTGTAGATACTACTAGTACTTTTTCATTACATTTTCATATTTTAAGGCAATGAACTGAAATGGGTTATCTTGCTAAATAAGTTTAAAATTTTGATATTACTGACTGATTGTGAGTTTTAGTTTAAGTGAAAGAAGAGCTGAAAAAACAATAAGAGCTCCTTTGATAATTCAGAAACTGAAAAAATTAATAAAATTTTGTAGGTAACCCGAAAACCTTATTTTTGAAGCATTTCCAAATATTTGCTCTACGATTCAAAGCTATTTATTTTCTTACCAAAATTTCCCCAAATGCGACATTCCTCTGGCTCTCAAAACATCCCAAGCCCGCATTTCTCTTTATCTACTTACACAAGTTTCTCTATTGGGATTCCTCAGCCATAACAAAACTCAAGTCTCTTCACTTTCTCTTTTGATCTCTCATCTGTTAATATTGGCTTGTTATCAATTCAATAGTTGGAATGAGAAAAGATTGGAGAAGAATTATTTTATTACTTCCCTCCCTTATTCGACTACAGAAGGCCCATTGAGATCCAAATTCATAAATGTTTCAGCTCGGGTCTTTTGATGGAAATTAATAAACTGAAAGTAAGCCTCATCTCTTTCACAAGCGTAATAGTTAAATCCGGTAAAATAACAAAAGGGAGATTAGGAGCGGAAAAAATTTCCTTTGACAATGGGCAAAATCCCCAATGTTGATTATAAAGGGGAAGATCATAAATTAGCCATTATTGTCTGAGACGGTAATAGGATGAGGTTCTCCGCTCATTGAAAGAGGCATGGAGAAGAAAGTTGATGGCTTTTCCATCTAATAGATCAATAGGAATAAATTTAACTTTCTCCCACATTTGACTTTATAGAGTGAAATAATATATAAAAAAGGATGTCAAAAACATTCGTTCTTCTCCCTGGACCCGTCGCCACTCGGGCGTAAAATCAGATAAAAAAGAGGAAAAAATGAGAAGAAATGATGTAACCAAATACCGGAGTCAATAAGAGAAACTTCCCTTCACCGCTCGGGTGGGAAACAAAGGCTCAGTTTCCAATTCCCATTGATAAATTACTCGAGCCGTATTCAAATGAATCCAAATGGGTCAAAATGGGGGGAAATTGAACGGCGTGAACCCCTCGTGTAAACACGTGTGAATGCGGGAGAATATTTGGCGAGAATAAAGGGAGAACCAATAGGCCACAAAATCCTTGTTTTCCTCATATGTATATGACAAAAAACCCTCCTGTTTTCATTTGAGTCAAGTGTTCCTGACTGCCGCCTATTTGTATTGGGATTCCCTCCATTTGTTCATTTGACATTGTGTGCAGAGACTGGCGAACTGCCGAGAGGGGATGATATACAAACCGCCATTCATCTCCCTCAATACATCCCATCATGAGGGTTTTTCTTAAACAGGTGACTTCCAATCCGCTCCATCAACATTTCAACGTCTCTAGGAATACAAAAGGAAGAGAGAAATCTCACGGAGGATCCATACTTATCTTTCCCACCCTCCAGCTCAACACACATCCACTTTTTAATCTGCTTTTTAAACTCCATTTTTCTGTGGGAAAAATGCGTTCATTTATTTATTCTCCTTATCGATCTGTCCTGGAGCTGTTTCATATTTATCAAATCCCTCTTCGCACTTCTGCTACTATTTGCTTTAAAATCTCTTCCTTCTCAATTTCATATTCTCAATGTTAAGTGAGGGAAAACCTTGGAGGGCATTAAGATCCTATTCGCTACTTTAAATCCTCATTTAGCTTTACTCATAATTTAAATATGCATGTACACAAAAACCTTTTGACTCCTCCATTTCCTTCAATTTAAAATCTTATTGCCGGGCTGTATCTTTAATTTATACATTGCCTAAACCATTCTCTAACTCGTGATACATCTAATAGTAGGAATGGGTCATGGAAAGGGTCGTATATATCCAATATTAAAAGCGTTAGTACTTGTATAACTCAGGAATTCATATGGAGAATTGAGCCGCTTTCCTTCCAGACATTCATGATGCATGAATGTCTGCTGAAAGCTTCATCTTCAAGAGGTCGCATGTTAAAGAGGCAAAGAAATGAGCCAAGTCGGATTTACAGAGCAAAGTGTGCCCCATGACTTCTCGAGATATCTTTCTATTTTTCCTACTTCATTTCTTGGTAAGTGTCTAGGAGGGAAAAGTTGTGCATTGTGCTTGGGAAGGAAAAAGAACTGTTTTCCTGGTCAGAACCTGATTAGTCCTCGTTTTTCCGAAGCGAAAAGGGCAGTTGGGTAAATTGGATGTCTTGTTGGATCGTGGGTAATGGAGAAGTTTAAATCAAACCTCATTAACCCTTCAAATGGCTCCGAGAATCATCGTTTGAAAGAAGGGTCCATTTATTCAATTATGAATATTTGAGACCTCTCTGCCCTGTGTCCTTGTCATGTTAAAAGAAATGAGTCGGAGATAAATCTCGATTTCCCTGAGAACCGAATCGACCTACTGATCTATTATGGATGGGGAAGGGCAGACGGCAATTCCCAAGTAATCATAAATATTGTAGCTGTTTGCCTAAATGCGAGAGAAAGGGAGAAAGGGCCGAGCACTCTGAAGAATCCCATTGTGAGGAAATCAGGACGGGTTCTGTTAACCATCTCCCTCATTGTATTTCTTCATGAGGGAGAAAATAAATATTCATTAATTTAACCCACATGGATTGAAAAGTTGAAGACGACGTAAAGGAGGCCCCAATGAGAATTTATTGGATTCGATCTAGTGAGTCTTTGCCGGTAGGAGCCATTTGGGTTTTTCTCCTTTCTTCTCCACCCCTATGTTGTCTCCGTTAAAAAGATAAAATCTAATGTCAAGAAATTCCATTACAGACTTATCTGGAAATACGGGAAAGAGAGGTGGAGGAGACGGCCGATGCGCCCCCAATTTAAATATATCGCCTCACGGCTCCTTCTCAAATTCCCAGAAACAAACCTTGTTCGAGAAATTAATTTCGGCCCTACACGTTTCTCAAACGTCTTGGGTTAAATGTTTCCCGGACGTGGGGATATTGTTGATGCGGTGAGGGCATGACGGCTCGGAACCACCAGTAATTCAAACATCTCTCGACTAACTTTCCAAGATGATACAAAGAAACGGGAAGAATTGGAAATTCTTTTTAGAGAGCCAACAGCAATAAGGGCATTGGAAATTCTCTCGAGTTGTTCAGCAACTATTCATGGAAGGCTTTACCTCGGTGGTGCGGAGTCAAACAAAAAATATTTACTTCTTCAATTCACATCATTCTCCACTGGCAAGGAAAGCGAATTCCCATTGATCATATAAAGAGCCGTTAATAAAATAAATTCTAATATGCAATGACAAATGAGACAATAAAACTTCTAGCGCAAGAATATATCAAAGTTACATTTTATATGTAATTTAGTGATGTAATTCGGGATGATGTAAGTTTCACAAAGTTTAAATAAACCTTCAAGTTAATCTAATGAAACTAATTTTCTCCCTTGAACATAATAAATCTTTATTTTAATATACTCTGTCAGTGGGCTGAAATAGAAAAATGAATAATTGCCCCTTTGGACAAAACATATATTTATACATCATAAACAGGTATACTTAATATACTTAATAATAAAAATATAAAAGTATGATTTGTACAAACTTACAAAAAACCCCGCGTATAATATGGACATACCATACATATGTATTTATTTTTATAAAATCCAAAATAAATATGTACGGAATATAAATAAAAAATGTTGAATTTTGAAACTCTGAATCAAGAATGTTCACCGAGGAATTGTACAAGTTTTAATTTAATAATAATGTAAAAATCAACTTTAATTGTAAATATGATTGTAAAATTAATAAAATTGCTTACAAGTGAATTCTCACTTCTTGTTGGAAGTAAAAATGGGCAAATTCCTATCTCAACTCGAGCTATCATTGAAACATTGAGTAATACTCTAAATTAGTTTTTGCGAGGTCCAAGTGAAAGCGAGTGAGTCGTTAAGGAGCATAAAAGAATAAGAGAATCTTGTGGTCTCTGGAGGAATTCGGAGTTGCCGAGAGAAAAGGAAGATCAAAGGGCTCAGAAGTTGGTGGAACGCACCCCGTTGGGTCTCTCTCAAATCGGCCCAAATTGTTGCCTTGTTTGGGATCAATATACGACATATTTATGCTCCTAATGCGGGTTGGTTGTAATGTGGACGCGGGTGAGGAGCCGTTTAATCGCCATGATTGGGAGGTGGAAGGAAATAGGGCGACGTGTCCGGTGCATTAAGGCCGCACCTTCCACTAACGTCCTCCCGGTCTTCAATAAAAATGCCAGTAAAGACCCGGGCGTCTCCTCCGCCCGCTATGATCAAAATCAGGTCCCTCTTGTGGTGATGGTAATAGCTAATTTGGCACTGAATGAGGCGCTTAAACAAAGCCTGATAAAAAGGGGTTGTTGGAAAAATAGTGTGCTTGTGTTCCAACGTCGGGGCGCGAAGTGTGGTGGTTCTTGGACTTGGACGCGGGCCAGGACACTCTCGTATATTGCAAATATAGATCACGGACTCAACCTCCGCGCGTATTTAAGAGAAAGGGCAGCGGGAGAAGTTCCTATTCAGAACATCTCGACTCTGAAGGAACCCATAAACATCCTCATAAAACTCCGTCATTTTCCTTTAGATTGCAGAAATATTTTAATGCAGTTTTCCGAGCCCTATACACTCCTCTGATTTTGGGAATAAGAGGACCGAACATTTAACTGAGTAATGGTTCCCTCAAGTTCCACATTACTCCCCTTTCTTTTACGCTCGAGAGAAAGCCAAAGATCTTTCCGGACTGAGGAAATCGCTGTCCCTCTCGCCTCCTGTCAATTTCCCCCGAACCCATTCTCTTTCACAGGACCTCCTTTTAAGAAGGGTTCCACATGGGCGATTTATTTCAGCCCATCAAAATCTCCTTTCAAAATCGTTTATTTTAAATAACCTCTAATTCTTTGCTTGGCTATAACTCCTTGCCTCGAGGATCCGCGGGGTTCGGGGGCGCCTCATGACAGGAGAGCCGAGAAGAGGATTAATTGGCAGATCTCCTTATCTCCGCTCGCAATTGAATCTAAATGTTAGATTTACTATAGCCGCTTATAGAAATTCTACTCCTTGGAGGTGGAAAGAACCCGGGCGGTTTGGAGGTTTATTATGAAAGCGGTTTAAGAACTTCCATGTTTTGTAATATTTATTGATTAAATAATCGCCTCGCCCGTGCCTCCCAAGCTCCTCAATTACTTAAGGCTTTCCAAGAAAGGGAGAAGAGATTTAAGGGTAATTAAAAAAATAATGAGGATTTGCGGCCCGAGACCCTAAAGACATATCAAAAGAAGGAAATAGGGAGCGGCTTAGAGCCCTAACTTGTTGGCAATAAGTATACATTGGATCTTAAGAGGGTCGTGGGTGCTAAGCCGATGCGATCCTTACTCTTTGGAAATGAGGAAAAGAACAAAGTTCAGCTCTTTCCCAGTTAGCACAAAGTTCAATAGTAACGTTACCTGAATGTTCCTAGATCTTAGATTCCTGAATTCTTAAATCTCTTTACAAACTTCCATTTATCTTCCACGTTGAAATCAAACTGATTTATAAACTTCATTTATTGATATTAAAAACCCCACTTTAGTTCCTCCTTTAATAAAATCAGTAAAAGTTTAAACCTGTACTACAGCTAGTAATACAGTTATACTTATACATATGTGAACATGTGGCAATGAAAATGACATAGCTGTTATGTATTACTTAATTATTTACAACCAAAAGTACTACTACCTACTAAACTATGCCGTAGTAAATACATAATTTTATGCACTCTACTATATTATGCACTTACTAAAATACATTATTAATTGAAAACACCGTCATGAATTTAAATATAAAGTTGACAAAGTTAATTTAAAACTTGGATTCGAATCGGAATATTATTACACCTAATATGCATTTACTCAGTACAATAAAGGAAAAGAATTAAATGGCATTTATGAGAAGAACTAAAATCCTGTAAAACAAGGGAATGAAGTGTCAACAAGAGTGAAAAAGTTGAGGGATTGTGGTAAAAATACTTATTTGTATTCATGTGCTTTTAAAGTGAAAGTTGGGGGGGGGGGGGGAAATGGGCGAGGAAAAGTTTGCTCAGCTTCGCTTTCGTCATGCGGTGGAGAGTTGAGAACAAACCGGTTTGCACTTACGAAGACTCCAGCAATGAATTGAGATTTTTTCTCAGAGAAGATAATTTCAGCTTGATCAAACTATTTACTTACAGTTACATACTTGTTGTTTATACTCAGTGTAACATTTCTATGTCTGCATTCTACAAAAAGTGGGAAGAACAATTGGTGGCCCTTTCTCATAGCTCAACCGGCCTTCAATAATATCACCCGGGTAGAATTAGATTAAGCCCCACTTAATTCCCTTCTCTTTATAAACCGGCTAAGACAGTTTGAGGAGAGCGGGAGAGAAAGCTTTTAAACTTTACGATAAAACAAAGTGGTTCTGATGTCCGCTCTCGGAAACTCGATTATTTTCTCAATTCTTTCCCCGTAAAGTTCTCGAGATGAAGAGAAGAGAACAATTTTATTTAAACGAGCATTAAAACATAAGCCACTTCTCCACATTAATAACCAATGTATTAAATCCCGACTGTTGCTTATAAATAATGTTATAACTCCAAAGTTGAATGAACATTTTATTCCTGCCGACAAACTGGCATCTAAAACATCAATTCACATAACATGCATTCCTTAGATAACTTCTTTATATACCAAGTATTGAATACCTAAATATCTAGTAAAGTAGTTAGCCTGTATGAGCCTATACAATAGAACGAATTATTGATATTTTATAAATATTTAGTTTATGATAATATTTGTTCACTATTGATAGTTACATATATTGTTGTGCACTAAATTTATCGATTTAAATATTAAACTCATAAAGACAACAGAAGGAAAAATTACTACAATTCATACGAATTATGAAGTATGCAGAATCCGTATTTGTATAGGTATGAAACACGTCAGTTGTTGCAATGAAATGAAATGATATTTTATCTGAGAATTTCAATACATGTGAATAAAAATTTTTTTCTACTACCAACTCCTTTTAAACACTTTTAAAAAAGTGATTAGAATAATTTTTATGCATTAGAATAAGAAAGAATGGCGGAAAAGAAAGTAATCAATGCAGTATAACTGTCCCATTTGCTAGGGTCAATTAAGAAATGTCAAGAGGGATATTCATATAGTAGATGCTATTATTAAGTAAATGGCCTTAGAGACCCATTTCCCTCAATTTTAATTAAAGGGGAAATTTAACAAAAGCAAATAAAGTTGTATATAAAGGAGGTATGGTAGTGTATAATTATTACTCTCATAAAGACCACCCCCATTTTACATTCATTGTTGTAAAGAAGATCCGATCATCCGGCGTTTAGCTCATTTGATGAGGTTGATCGAGGTTTGATCGGGATCTTTGAAAAAACCCAGGCATTTGATGAAGTTGAGGAGGAAAGCCATTAAGGGAATAGGATTACCTTTATTAACATGCAGGCCTTGTTTCGGTCGGCGGTTGTTCCTCCCCATCTCCCTATGCCCTTCCCTATTATAACATTATAAGGTGGATGAGGGAGTCGGGCGAGGTAAAAAATTCTCCACGAGCTCTTCATCGTGACAATAAATATGAGGCTCAAGGGCCGTTGATCTACGTATTCCTCTCCTCCAGAGAGCCTCTCCCAACTGAAGGGTAAGCAGAGAGATTAGGAGCCCCAACGTGTTCTGAAAGACTTTCTCGATAGGACCGGAGTCCCACTCGGGCTGTCTGGGCAAACTTGGGTAGTATCTCAAAGAAGAGATCTTGTCGACCCTCCTCAACTACGAAACTTTGAAGATGAGGAGGGAAAAAAGGAGTTAAGAACCCGAGTCCCTTCCTTAATATTTAAGCAGGGGCGGTTAAAAGAGAAATCCTCGTCTTCCACCAGCAATATTTCCCATCATTCTCCCATCGATCGCGTGAGGAGCAATAGTAAAGAAAATTAACTAGAGAAATCCCCGCCCATTACCTTATCATTCTCCTCCATCTTATCTCATTGTCAGGGGATGTTGAGGGAGACAAAAGACCCTCTATTTTCAAATTCTCCCCAAATGACGTCAAGCTCAACAAACTTGCTGTTTTTAATATTTTCAACGGATTTCGGATATGCCGAGCTGGAGGATCTTTCAAGACTTTCGGAAAACTAGGATTTAACTCAAAAATTGTACAAAACAATCCATTATACGAATAAAAACCTTTTAACTATGAGCGCGTATCATGTACACATTGCTTATTTATTACTGTATTAGTGGAGTAATATCTACTTAAATACCAATTCTATGTATACGATTATATACTCCATATACAGTTACATATATTTCCATATCGTACATTTGTAAATGGGTTTTTATTATATATGTATGCATTATATACATAAATATATTTTACAACCTTATTTAATATTACTTAAATGAATTATGCCTATAGTGAAATATAAAATGTGAGAAAATTGAAGTTTGAAACTTTCTCCAAATAAATCGGAAATAAACAGATAAATGATTAATGTAAATGCAAAGGCGGCTTCGTCGGGCTTTACATTTGCTTTCGGGTTGAGAGTGAAGCAGATGAGGTTCAATATATATTCTATATAAAAGCAGAGTATATTGGAAAGTATGTGAACGGGAGTTTTTTTGCGGGAAAAAGGTAGCGAGGCTCTTTCGATCCGATTCATCTCCTTTGATCAGGGAAAATGGGGAGCGCCTGGCTCTCTGTGAGTTTGATTTGAGAGCGGTCAGAGGCAAGGAGAGTTGTGTTTCGCGTGGACTATCCCCAGAATGATCAACTTCCTCCTCTTACATTCCAAACCTTCAGGACCATTTACCATTATACACCTACAATTCCAAGTAGGATCCGATTTATATGGACTCAGTGCACCCGTGCGTTCCCCGATCAACCTCAACTCGTGGGAGAAGGGCGAAATTGAAAACATGGATTTAATTCAAGTGTAATTCAATGTTCAACTCGGCCTTTAATTTACCATTGCGGAAATTAATCTATTACGAGCTCACATTTCACCCCCATTTAATGAGCTGATAGTAATGGAATATTATGGAAAGGGATCTCAAGCAGGTAGTTGAAAGAAGGGTCGGGTGATGGTAATTAGTTTTAAATCAACCCACGCGTGTGAAATGGACGCAGTGTGAGCGTCATCTCCTCTGGTGGGTGTCTTGATCCAGATTCTCGAATTGTCCTCCTTCCTTTTTTCTCATTAGGGTGAGTGAAGGGGAGGAGGACTATCAGTTCCGAACATCTTGACATTTCTATAGATCCTCTCGGAAGTCTTCCCGATCTTAACTTTCCGACGGTGAACTTTCCTCATCAACATGGGAATGAGGAGGAACTTCGAGACACAAGACACTCATTCCAAACTCATTGAAAGTTAAAGGGAGTAAAACAAGATAAACAATACGGAGGTGATTATCTATACCCTATTACTCTCATTGACCAAGACCATGTCAATTGAGTTTCCCATTCGGAGAAAAATTGAGTCAAGGATGACGGAGTGTAATTGAATTCCGTTGACGAGTTGAACTCCCATTTAAAACTACAGACCTCCTTCAGCCCCTGTTCAATGCGCTCTTGTGAAATATCAATTTCCGAAGGGGGAACCGAAACCTTTTGATATCAACCCATGGTGTATTGTTAAGAGAGTTGAGAAAGATTTGTAGGCGGTCGAAGACAAAGATATAATAAAAAATAAAACGATTTGAGAAAATGTTAGGGGAAGGAATCTCAGCAATGCAATCCCACAAGCCCCAATCGTTAACTTCGAAATCGATTCGCATGTATGTAAGTACTTTATATAGAGTATAGGGACACCCGTCTTAATGTCACGAAAAAAACTTTCCCTTTTATATTTTATTTTCACCGGCTCTCATTATTATCTCTCCGTCGCTTTTGATCAACCTTTCAATATGATACACTTTCAAACGAATGTAATGATCGTTAAAAACCATTTGCAAGTTCTAACTTCTTTTGGGGGGTCCAGTAGTTAAAGAAGATTTATTCATTGATTGAAAAGTTTCGAACCCCGAATATAACAGAAATGTGCAGAAAATACAGATTTCAGATTCAACGACGAGTTAACACTCAAATTTCACAGTGCCCATTTTCATATCAATAAATATCCGTTAATATTTGAAATATTTATCTCGTATTGAAAGCTATTAAGCTAAAATATTCATAGATAACTTCGTATCTTGACAGTGGCGGAATTTTTTCTAAAGATTCTTTTTCAGCCTCAAGATTCCTCTTATTGTCATTATTTATTTAGCAAGTAAAATCAGATGTCAAAAGATAATAAAAAGCCCATGGTTTATGAATTGTTAAAAAACTTTTTTATTGAAAGCCCGAAGTTAAAAATGAAAGATTCTTTTTATTAAGAAAGGGAATGTGTGTACATAAAAGGAATCTTATGAAACTCCTTGGAAGACAGTAGTGGTCGAATGTCGGAGGAAATTTGATGCCCGAGGCAATTTGGTATGACCATGGTCTTCGGTTTTGCAACAAGTCTCCCGCTTCCCGTCCCGTGAAGGAGAAAATGAGGCGGAAAAGGGAATCCATCTCGAATTTATTCAGTTATCCGGCGAGCGGGGAACTTCGGGATTCATAGATCATTGGGGATGATGAACTGAAATGCCGTTAAGTTTTATGGTCCACTGTCCCTTTGTCGACTCTCAAAGGGCTCGATGGAGGAAGATAGAAAAGTCGAAGTTGCAGAAATGTGACAGTCTTTTTGGAAAGATGATCTATTGGACCCGGTCCAATTCTTCGATAAGGCCCAAAAGTTGAGGGAAGATATCTCATGTTCCGACTCGTTTTCTCCTCTCAGCACCAGACATAAACATTCATAAGCGGAGACAGAAGCATTGAAAGGCTGACAGTCACAGTCCCTCCTCCACTTCAATTAAATGAGCGAAGAAGGGGGAGGGGGAGAAGATCAGAAGCTACAAATGCATGCTGATCCCGACTGGTTCTCTCACTCAGATCCATAAGAATATTCCATGTTAATCTCCGCCCTTTTCGCTTCATTCTTGACCTTATTGGCAAAGTCTTAAGAGCGAAATTGACAGGAAGGGACAAGTTGGACTAACGAGGTATTTCCATCCTCATGTGACAATGGCAATTGAGCAACTCGGCCTATCGA
The DNA here is from genome assembly GCA_034687125.1 of Neelides folsomi. NCBI lineage: Eukaryota > Metazoa > Arthropoda > Collembola > Neelipleona > Neelidae > Neelides > Neelides folsomi. Next base: position 29,330 of record JAQGBZ010000298.1, on the reverse strand, counting down.
TTTTCCCCGTTGTTGGGTTACCTTCGTTCCTTCGGCGGGGATCTCAATTGGGCAGCCGATGAGGCAGACGGTCAGCTTAAGCTCCACGACCATTTGCATCATTCTTCCAATCACATCGGCATTAGGACATTGCGAGGGTTTGCTGTGATCATCCTCCCATCTCTTTCCAAACTAGCTTTATCTTATCTGACCTCTCCCCATTACTCTCGGCCTACACAGACTTATCTTGCTCCTTTCCCAAGATGAGCGTCGTAAACCAACTCACTGATAACCGCAGACCCGCTCACACGTTAGCCCGTCACCCCACATATGCATTTCATACATATTCCATCCAAGCCCTACATATGGAGCTGGTACGAGGAACTTTAAATAAGGCAAGGGCAAATAGCCTTTCCTTCTAAAGGTGACTTGCGGATCGTCAGTTTATAACCAAGTACCATGGTGTTTACACCATTCAACGAATGTGCCTTCGCTTCTTAAAATTATCCCCATACTCACAATCAGTTTCGCCTGGTTTCTTATCAATCCTTGTATTAGTAATTGTTTGCAGTTCTTATGAATTATTTTACAACATTTTGTATTAAATGAATAATTTGTTAATTGAATTGGAAATGCATGGTTGAATTATTAAATAGATATATGAAGGATGTCGAATGAGGATTCATGTTTGGGCAAATGATGAGGAGCAGGGCAGCACGGGAGGAAACGGACCTCAGTCAGCATGGGTGGGGAGGTCTGGAGAGTTGGAGAAAATACAAAACAGTTTAATTTCCGCTCCCTTTCTGTCTTCCCTTTCATGGAGCAGAATTAATTTAATTTCCCTTTGTCCCATTAAATGTCCATCAGAGAGAGATAGAAAGAATAAACAAGATACCGGCCAGATATCATCGGGATCTTTTGGCAGTAATGAAGATTGATTATGAGCCCTACGGCTTTCAACTAACCACTCGCACTCCAATCTTAAATACTCCAAAAGCCCAATCCTCTTTTAATGTCGCAATATGGGTCCTCAAATGTAATGTATGCATGGACCTAAATCTTTATATATGTAAATATGTATGGTACATAGTACATAGGTACACAACATATCTTATGCCTACCTACATTTGCACCTTTATATTTAGCTTTAAGTAAAACTGTAAAAACATATGTTAAAACAGATAATTTTACGATTTTATTAAAAATGGAAAAGAAATAGAAAATTATTCTAAAGGTATATAATTCAATGTTTTTAAAATGCAGCACAATGAAGTTATAAATCAAAAAAATTATTCGAATAACTGCTAACTGTAACTTTTGATAATTAAATATCAGCAAATGTGATACATAGTTTTATTATTGGTAGATGAATCCTAATCAATATAAAAATCACATCTTCGTGTAGCTATGATGAGGGGGAAAGATGGATTCGTTAGATCTTTTGAGAATCAAAGGAGTTGTGAAGAGACATTCACTTGTTCTGATCATTTGGTCCATTGTTAGTTTCGAGTCCGAGAGAAAAAGGAAAATTGCAGGGTTGATCCTTCTCCTATATCCTCCCTAATCAAATTACCCTTAGTGCCCCTTCCCAAACTTCCAGATCCTCCACAGATTGAAGCAGAGGGAGTCAACAATGTGGATATGAAAACTTTCTCATAATTCTGTCAGTCCTGACAGGTAAGAGGAAATGAGCCATTTCCCCAAACCCCACCAACTGAGATCAACTTCGCTTCCCGCTCCTCCTCCTCAACTCAAGACTTATTATAATTGTATCTCTGAAATGAGATTACATATGCTCGATTCACTTCCTCATTTCTGGCCTCACCCGGGAGGGGCGAGCGGTTTAATGATATTTAAAACTAATTTTCTCCCGATCGACTTCCACAAGATGAGGATTGTGGTGCGAGGATTTCCAAGCACTTATCTGTTCAATTCTCCACTTTAGATTTAAAATCGAAATGGAATATTATTCGCATATTAAATAGAACTCATAATTTAAATCGAACCCATAATTTAAATCGAACATTCAATACCCTACAGGTATAAATAACCGTTCAAATCACTTTCATGCTTGACACTTATTGACATTTGATTTGGTGAGCGTCACTTGGATATTACAAAATAATAACATTACATAAACATCAAATACACCAAAGGATCTTTGTACCTATGTAATAGAGACTTGTAGTATAGGTTATCATTTCTTTCCACTTTTGCTTATTTTACTCTTTTAGATCATAAAAATATTATCTATTACTTACTGTTAACTGTTACTCTTAACTCAAGACGAGCCGAGGCAGTCACGTGTTTCAGACCAACTTTAGCCGTTATCTCCCCTTATTCTAATATATAAAGTCAATCTTCAATTCAAACGTGCTGATCGTTATTTTAGCTAGATAAAAAACACTACTTTTTTATATTTGTTGATAGTAATTAAAAAAAACTGTTTAATTTGTTCCATCCTCTTTTATGTCTATAAATATTATTGTTACAACTAAAGTATAAGTATTTGAGTAAATTAAGTATTGTACAATATGTGTTTTGTGACTATGCTATTATAATATTAATCATAGTTAAGTATTTATCTGCAGTAATGAACATTTGCATACTTGAATTATAATATAAGGACAATTATAATAATTGACTCACTCAATGGCAAACAAAAATTGTCTAACATTTCAAAGTGCGGAGGGTCATGTAATTTTGAAAATGAACCAAGCTCGGATTGTAACCATTGAAATGTAATATGATAATTTCCTTCTGTTCCTTCCCATATGTAGGTAATAGACATGGGGACTTCTCAATTTTCTATAGCCGAGTTATCTCTCGTAGTCAAGAGATCTTCACATCGGAATAAAAGTAATTTCAGAGTTAAAACTTTTCGAGTGAGGAAATTCCTTTGAGTGTCTTTTCTCTTTCATTTTCGAAGAGTTGAAATTGGAATTCTGGTCTGAGGAGTGCGAGTGGGAAGAGGCCAACTGGAACTCACGCGTTCGGAGAAGATGAAATAAAGAGAACTCTTATATAACTTTCCGTTAATCATATAATGAATGAAAGGTGGAGATGATCACTATGCCAGCCGGCCAAAAATGTCCGAAATCAATCTAGATTTGTTGGGGAATCTTTGAAGGAAGAATTAGCTCCTAATTCCTTTATCCTCTCCTATGCTCTCCCTTAGTTAGCCCAAGTGTTATGTCTATAGTGTACAAAGGAAGGAAGACATTCAATAAGAATCCATGAAATTGGAAGAGCTAAACTTGGAAATTAAAGTCTTATAAATGCTCTCATTTAACTTTGAGTCAATACTCCCAACTCGCTCTTCTCTTGTAATTTCATTCCGTGCCATTTCACAATCAACTCAGATTTGACAATTTCCTCTACATTGGACTACATCAAACGACATTTTTAATTAAATAGTGTTTTATTCGCTTTGAATGGTCCAACTAACATTAAGTAAGATTATTATGATATAAAGAGTGTTGTGATAATTATTAACTATAAATATGTAATATGATTATATAAGCTCAATTTGGAACATACTTATGGTATTTAGCTCTATACATTTGTAACTAATTGTATGGTAAGTATGTATGGTATATGATTTTATAAATGCTTACCATTAGCACATATATATACCTAGATATTTAGGCTTGGATATCTTAATGCATGACTGTTTGCAAAGTAGGAAGCCTTGGTTGAAATTTAATCATAGTTTTAAGTAGGCGGCTTCGCCTTCTTCGAAATTAAAGTTAGAATTGAAAATGGGATTAAGGACTTGCTTTCGAACGCTCTCGAATTTAATTTTATCGCCTGGGAAAGCCTGAATAGAAAAATTCTCTTTTAACAGAACCAATTAACGAGGAAAGAAACCGTATATGTTTTCTTCCCTGATAAAGACGGAAGGAAAGTTTAATTTGAAAGTTTCCCCCCACCTTGGAGGAGTTGATTAAAGAATTTCCTCTTTGACTCATCCATTAAAAGAGGAAATTAGAAGTATTGAAATTAGAAATTGTATATCATGAATGAGCGGGTCGGGAAATTGGAAGGAATATTTTGTACATGTTTTCTCTCAGAGCAGGGATGCGAGGAAAATGCCTTCGAGAGATGTGATATGAATTGGAGCTTATTTATGACTGTTTTCTTTATGAGATTTCCCTCGACACTTTCGCTTCGAATCCCAGATTCCGCTCCTCGGCGGATTGAGAAGGCGGCGATGGAGCAATGCATGTAAATCATCCTATTCCATATGGGGAAGTTTAATAGAATCCTCCATGCTTAAAAACAACATCCATGGGGATAGTTCCTTATTTAAGAAGAGATTCAAGTTCGGTGTTGAGAAAAGGGGCCCACAAGGATTTCGACCATCAACAACTCCCGTTATGGAGAAATGCCCAAGTTCATACCCCATAATACTTTATGACTATTTGCTTATACCCCAACTCCATTCCCAATTTACAGGCAATAGAATCAACATATTTATACTATAGATCCCATAAATACCACATGTAAAGGGCAAACATTTCAAATAATAATAAGATTCAGAAATATTACCCTTATTTTTCCCTATTTAAATTTAATAAATGGATAAAATTCTAATATCTGTATTTATTAAATCCATACCTTTAATACATCAAGTCAGTTCAAATATATAGTAAGTATCTATATAGATACATTAATTGTACGAAATTGGTATTCTGAAATTATTCTACACAAAACACAGCACAGCATTATTCGTCCTTATGAGCAAAAAACTAACATGATACACGTTTATAAATTATGGATTAAACTTAGGCACCTTCAACAGTCATCAGTCATAGATGGGCTAGAACTAAAATTATATTAAATTATTTGAAGGATCATGGTGAAACGGATTGAAATTGGACGAATGGGAAAGGGAAAGTCTGAGGATCCGAAAAGAGAAAACCTTCTTTGGCCTCTTTCATATGGACCAAAAGGCGTTTTAGTTTCATTATTAAATTTCTGCAACTAAATTCTATTTCCCATCTGCTAATTTTAAAACTATGAAGATTCACATATCTTATGTACTATTAAGAGAAACAAAACACATTAAGTATTTTTAAATATGCCTAAATAGATGTGTACTCATAATTTGCATCAATAGTAATAGATATTAGCTCTTGATTAAAATAGTTACCTATAGGTATACCAAGCATGGTCCGCTATGATAGGCCAGCCTTTCAAATATTTTTAATTCGGGATTGGATGATGTTAGCAATTAAGTTAATTTAATTTTGAATAAGGGATACATTGTCTATATTCCTTCCAAATTTCAAGTGAATTTCTTTAAAAATGTCAAATTTTCATATATACTTAGTACAACTAACTGAATATTCTGTATATAAACCACTATTAAGTTTTAATTATACAAATAACTGCAAACTATACTTATTTACTAGTCAATGGGATTTTAAGTTTTAAACCAACTTAAATGGTATGTAATATGAAATTAAATAGTAATCAGTAATGGTAACAATAAAAAATTAAAGGTCCAAGGCTAAACACATACTGGAAAAGGAGATGCTGCATCTTATATTTTGAGATAAATAAATATATTACAGGGAAAGATTGAAGTGTTGTCAAATAAGCTTATGAATAAGTCATATAATTAAAACTTACTTAATTTAGTCACATAATTTAAATTAAGAATAAATTGCGAACAGTGAGTATTTATAGAAAAAAATAATTAACGTATCACAAATGTACACAAAACTGTAATATTCACGTCAAAAGATTGTTTAGATGTTCCAAGAATTTTGAGTGAATATCGGCACTCACTTGCACCACACAAGGATCAAAATAGTCAATTGATATCCCATCTTGGAATCGAGCAGCCGATTGTTCAAAAACCCTCCCGAACAAACTAATAAAAAATTAATTGAATAAATAATAGAACCAGGGAAAATAATAGAAAATTAATTTATTCAAAAGTAAATTAATTACTTTTGCATAGAGTGTGAAGACATGGGTGGAATTCCTGCAGCAATGAAAAATCCCCGTTTAATTGGGGCCATTAGGACTAAAGGAAGGTTAGAATGCTTTTGCAATTTGGGTGTTGACACACAAGCACGTAGAGTATAATGGGCCAACATAAGAAGGGCATTTGGCCGAGAGAAATATTTGGCGTCGATAGCTCCCTAAAAACAATTCAATTTTTGCTTCATTACACATGTATAGTAAATAGATTAAATGATAACAATATTTACATTTGCACATATTCACATTTTTAAAAATTATTTAATAAAAATGAAAGATACCTCAGGAATACTTGCATATAAGAAAGATCCGATAGAAATGACTTGATTAGCTTCAACAAAGGCTTGGACTTGTTGGAAAGTTGCATGAAGAAGATTTTTTGCAAGAACTATCCCAGCTTCGATTCTCGATGTATGTTGACTTAAAATAAATGTTAAACAGATTAAAATACCGAAATTATTAATAATAGATTTCCTTACATATCGAGACAGTCCAAAGCATCTGTGAACTTTTGAGCCGGAGATTTTTCTTCACCTGGAGCATCACAAAAAGCCAAACAAAGCAGATGAGCATCGTAAGCATTCAGCTTTTGTCTGTATCCGATTTGAGCATAAAACGACGGCACTATGATGTCCTCCATAGAATATCTATCAGCTTTGGACATAATGATGTTTTTCAAATCCTTTTTAATTGCGAGATCCATGGCGTTGTATTTTTGCTTCACTTGTGCAAGCGGAAGACTATAAAATTATTTTAATTATTAACTTCACTATAAATATACAATGAACATTTAATACTTACAATTAATAGTTGTCAATATAGAAAATTATAAAACTGGGAAATAGTTGACAAATAATCTCACCCCAAATCAGCAAGGTACTCGTGTAATTTCTTTTCTCCCTTCATCGACCAGCACTTGAAAAGGCAAGACGAGACAGGAGTCATTTTCAAACTTTCATACACGTTCCAATGTTGGTAAAGATAAAGAGTCAGTCTGAAAAGAATTGCGAAACATTATTATTATTGCAAATAGAACAATTGGCTATTTGATTAATTGGTCCTTGCTCATTTTCATAGGTAACTTTGAGAGACTCTCGTGGAACGGATTGTGAATGAGAAAGACGAGATACTTGTGCTTGGATTTCATTAGCAAAAGCTACATAATTCTCTCGTTCCATTCTCTTCATGACGAATGAGTCAGTTAGGCCGATGATTGACCACCACAAGATTTCCATTTCTCCTCTTGAAAGTTGCCATGAAAGTTCCAATAACATTAAAGCTGCCTAAAAAGAATAAAATGAATTCATTGAATCTTTTAGTCATTTAAAAAAATATAATTTTTATGGTTCATTTTAAAATATATCTTACAGGCGTGGAATAATAAGAGTACTGAGAATATTCGTATAGAATTTCTTGTCTCTTAGTCGCCCAATCCCGATGTTCACGCCTTCTGGCAATTTCCTCTGGTGTATATCGCTGACGAACTCGTTTTCTCTTTTGCCCGACTTCGGAATCTTCCTCCTCATCGGTATCCATTGCCTCATCGTCCATGCTATCGTCATCGTCACCTTCAGACTAAAATGTGTCAATTCATTATTTTCATAACTGATTACAGTGATTATTCATTTTTTCTAAAGTTAATAATTATACTATTCATATGATACAATTTATTTTCTATTAATTTTAAGTTTTAAGTATAGCTTACATCTTCATCGGGACGAAATATATCATCAAAGGATGGAATTTCACCGGTTTCATTTGGAGGCCAGATTATATTGATCTAAATAAAATTGATTTTGTTATCCACCAAATAGTAAAAATTAACAATGTGACATAATGATAATAATGCTTGTAATTTTTACTTGATTCGAAGTATCATATATATTAAGTATATGAATGGGACGATGGCTATCAATGATGAAAAATGTTGAAGTATTTGGCGGATTCAACAACTCTTTAAGATCAATCGTTCCACCGCAATTGATAAGAATAGTAACTTGGATCTATGGTGTAAATTAAAATATGAGTTTAGCTTAATATAACTTATAATTTTTGGAAAATATGGATTATCATGAAATCGAAATTGATTTACAGAGTTGACAAAATCAAGGAAATGCTCTTTAAGCTCATCGATGCCGTCAACAGACACAAGCGTATATTGGATGGAATCCGTCCGGAGAAGATGCTGAATTATCTTGCATGCTGCGACCGAGTCGAGGTCTGTGCTCGACACGATGAGAACACGCTATTTTGTCAGAAAAGTCAGAAATCATTAGCATCAGTGTAAATAAATTAATAAAAATATTATTTGATATATTTTAGTAAAATTAATAACAATGGTTTCTTACCTTTCCTTTGAGAGTATTGTAAAACTCATCTTTCAATTCGGTAATTATCATCTTGAACCTTCACCCTTCCCAGGAACAACAAGCAGCTTTCAATGAACTTCTGCCTTTAGCTTAGTTAAAATTTAAGAATGTTAAACATGAGATAATCGAAAGATGAAATAATAAAAGAGAAGGAACGAACTCGTGTTTTTTACTTTCTAATTCCTACGCCTCCCCGAAACAATTCTTGATTCGCGCTAAAGATGTTTATGAATGGAATATGTAGCGGATTCCACTTAATTAAATTTAATGTGGAAATTAGTTGAGGTCAGACACTGACCAAATTTAAATTAAAAAGTGTAAAGATTAAAAGAATGCTCGCTCGAATTGCTTAAATGAAATTCCAATGTTTAATAAAAGGGACCATGCATTTCCCTCGCATGTGATGGATGAAGGCGCAAGTCGCTCGTTGAGTTCCGCTGCTCTGGGGATTGGCAGGTTTGAGTTGAATCCCTCCGAACATCCCACGTGAGAGATTTCTGGGTTGGGTGTAGTTAAAGCAGTTCCTCAGAGTCCAAGACATCTTTCTGACCCCGTCTCGACCTTGTTCCTCAACAATGGCTTCCCAGACTCAAGGGATCCAACAGCTCCTCACTGCCGAAAAGAGAGCAGCAGAGAAAGTCGCCGAAGCTCGGAAAAGTAAGGGACTCAAACATTCAAGGAGTGAACAATTATTTACATAAATACATTATTCGAACTTCATCTGGCTACGCCCTAATGACTTTCAACTTAGGGTTAATTACAATCAATCACAATTATTTTAATAAGGTTGAAGGGTTCTATGATTGGCCAACCTAATGTTTTTATTCAATTAGACAACATTGAGTTATTAAAATTTCTGAAATTGAGTGTTCGGATAGTGTTTTTTGTATAGAGAGGGGTTTTTAGCGAATGTTTAATGAATGATTTGATTATTTATTTTTTAATCCAGGAAAAGCCCGTCGTCTGAAGCAGGCCAAGGAGGAGGCACAAGCCGAAATTGAGAAATACCGTCAAGAACGAGAACGACAATTTAAGGAAACTGAATCTAAGGTAAAAGGGAGATTCACCTGTGCATTTCATATACTTTATTCAATTAAGATTAACTATCACTGTTCGGTTATATACGAAAACTCAAGGAGTGATGGGGTGATGGCTAAATGATGTATTTAATATTTTTAAACTTCAAATTTTATTTAGATATTTAACCAAATGATTTAATTGTTTTAGCATATGGGATCTCGAGAGGATGTGGCGGCCAAAATTGATCAAAACACGACCCGTCAAATCGAAGAGATGAAACATCAAGTCTCTGCCAGCAAAGAGCAGGTGAATGAAATAATGAATGATTTTTTACTAAATTTAACAATCTTTAATTACAGGGAAAATACTAATTAATATTTATTTCAGGTCATTCGTCGCCTTTTGGAATTTGTCTGCGATATCAAACCTGAGCTCCATCGGAACTACCGCCCATCTTAGATATCCAAAGATCTGATGAAAGCTAATTCGCTAATCAACCACCATCAATCGTACAATTATTGTCAGTCAATTTCCTTGAGATTTAGTATATAATATTAGTAGCTCATTAAACATTCCATTGCAAGTAGGCCGAAAATTGATTTATTCATTATTTCACCATTTCCATTTTGGTCTCATTCAAAATAATTCAATTTGTACATGTCTTTTCATTATTCTCATAACTATGTATGTATCTGCTTATCATTCAGACTACTTTACATGATGAAGGAATTTATTTCTCTTCATCTGTCGCCCTTCTCTCAAATTGATTTTCCTCATAGACGACGTCATTGAATGTGTGTCGCCGACGAATGCATTCCACTCTGGTTCCAGATGCGAGGAACTATTCAGAATAATTAGTAATTTCCATAGAATACTCAACGTGCTCACCTCGGCAGCTTTTGGTCGGAGGTTGTAAGTCGAAGACATGGAAAATCCATAAGCTCCCACGTCCATCACAACAAAATATTCGCTCCCTTCTTGAAGTTCAATATTTTTGCCTAGAAAATCTGAGCTTTCGCAAACAGGACCAACAACATCATATGTTTTCCACTACAAAATAATGTTAATTGTCTTATTGTTCCACAACCTAATAGGTTCATAATTGGACATTGTCATTTTTCTCACTTCTGCGTTCATCCTCAGCTTGGTCGGGTAGATTTGGTGATGGGAGGAGTAAAGGCAAGGCCTAATGAGTTCTGTCATTGCTGCGTCTGTAACAAGGAACCTCTTCCCATTCCCTTCTTTGATTCCAATTGCTTTGGTCAAAAGAATTCCGGCGTTTCCAACCTTTTGAATAAAAAATGTGTTAATTTACCACAGACTGATTTTTATTAAGTTATATAAAGTTTGTTCCAGAATCAGTTGGGAATAAATACGTAGTTTGTAGAAAGGAAATGCATGTTGAATGTCATATGAAATATGAATGAAATACCAAAGAGCGGCCGGGTTCAATCAAAACTTTCGTTTCCGGTGAAACGAACCGAGAAATGATTTGAAGGAAGTCTTCGACGTGTGGGATGTTTTTATCTGGAAAACTCGGAGAGTCGCCGAGGCGGAATGGAGAGACCCCGTCGATTGTTCTTTCATAATCGATTCCAATTCCTCCGCCAATGTCGAGCAATTCCACTTTCATTCCTCGGTTTTTTAAAACCCCAGACGCTTCAGATACGAAACTTGCTATGTAACCGTACACCCCCGGATCGTAAATGCAGCTCCTTCAACGACTCAATTTTAACAAGATTGATTTAATGGTCTTTGTTTTTTACCCAAGATGACAGTGAATTCCGGAGACGTGAATGTTTTTACTTTCCTGCAGAACATCTAAAACTTCGTCCACCTTCTCGACATCAAATCCAAACTTGGAGGCTTCGGATGTATTCACATATGGATGGACGGAAACTGTGCATTGGAGTGGAGCTGGTTTGATTCTAAGAAGAACTTTGACTGAAAAGAAAATTGTCTCTTAACTTCTTAATATTTCATTTATTTGTTCATTCATAATATTTACTTATTTTACCAATATTGTATTATTATAAAATAAATAAAAAATACTTGTTTTGTTGGGATACATTGCGCTAATGCTAACGAGCCTTTTAGCATCAAACAAGGAATCGACGTTAAGATAAACTCCTTCGCTAACAGCTAACTTCATTTCCCAACTGATAAAAAATTAAATTATTAATATATTATAAAATGATCACTCTAATTAAATTAACTTATATGCGTATTATAAATGTTTTGCTCTTACTCTTGCTTTCCATTCCCGTTGAATATAATGTTTTGGGGTAAAAATCCGACTTTGAGGCCTGTGATGATTTCGTATCCAGATACTGTGACCAATGCCGAAACTCCAAAGGATTTAATTTCTTTCAATAAGTGAATGTTCCCATTGGCTTTAAGAGCATATCTATTGGAAATATAGAATTTGTAGGTAGGTAGAAATAATAATGAAAGAATGAAGAAATGATCCAAGTGGAAGGGGTGAATAAGACTTTGATTGTATCAACACCCAAACGAAATTACGGCAATCCCAATACATAGCAATTATCGTCAACTTATGGACTTTGTTAATTTTTAATGCAAATATTCTTCACGTCGGTCTGAACCTTAAATCTTTAACCATCAATTTTAAATTAAATTTTAATCTCCAATTACTTAATTGAATTTATGTCCTATCGGAATTTATTTTGTAGCAGATCAAGAAACCTTCGCTGGTTATCAAGAATTGTTGCACATTGACAGACAGTTACTAATAAACTTAATCATTCTTCACATTACATAAAAGTTAATGAATTACCCAAGTATTCCATCGATTTTATGCTTCTTCATCCCATCCAGATACCTTTCGACGTTGGTTCTTAATGCTTCTCTGCTGTAAATGATGGCAGGTGTTGACGGAACATCAAACTTGATTAACCTTTAAAATTAAACTATTAAAAATAAATATTTATTGCAAGAATGTATATTATATTTATTTTTTTTACTTGTTTGACACTTCAATCTCTTCACTAACCCCTTGGGAATCAAGGTCTTTTAAAAAATCATTGACTTTAATGTCTTCAATAAATAGTTCACCATTTTGGAAGTAAATGTATTTTTTTGACATTATCTTATTAATATGTAAATTTTACAGAACTGAATTAATTAACGAAATAAGTGAAAATCACAACTAGCTGGAAGTTTTAAATAAGAATCTGAAGAGTGTATTGATGCAATGAATACCCAAATATGCAAGAATAGAATTTAAAAGATAAACAAAAACTATATGTTATTACCTTATTACTCTTATTTCTTATATTTTTGCAAATCTGTTATATATGTTATAGTTATAACATAGTTTACGAACATAGTTTATATCTTTACTCACAAACTACTTATACCTTTATAAAAAGTATTTTGAGATAATTTGAGGCATCATGACTTCAAGGCTATTTATCGCATAAACAAGATGAGTGTGTACTCTATATACCATATTAAGTGTATTTAATAATCTTAAATTTCGCAATTACTATATCTATCAGTATATCTGTATTATATTATTTGATACGTTATTTTATTATTTTAGCTAAAATACACTAGAATCCATATATAAGTAATTCAATAAAATAATTATACATCACATGAAGAAGTAAATAATCTCAAAATGACATCATGTACCTCTACTTATTACGGTTATTTATTTATTATTATTAAGTATCAAATTTGAAGGGCAAATGGTTAAAAGCAAGATGATAAATGATATTATTTATAAGAAGATGAGTTTGTTAATGAATACTGAAAACGTCACTTTATTATTAAAAAGCTTAACAATGATCGAATTCAATTCTGGGTAGATTGGGATTTGGGCGGTATGGCGGTTGTTGGGAAGTTTTCCCTTCTCTCATACTCAAACTTCTTCTTGCTCTTGTGATCTTCTCGTCTTCCACAATTGGGGCAGAAAAGAGTTTAAGTCGCGTTTCCAAGATTTCTCGATTTCGTTCAGCGTTTTTTTCTCGGGCTGCTTGAAGTTCCACGTCCATTTCACTTCTTGTGTTTTCAAGCTCCCTCAGCTTTTTTTCAGCGGCTGAAAAGCAAAAGGAATAAATGAAAAATACTTAACAATCTATTCAAGAGGTCAATAATTAATTATTAGACATTTTGAATTGACAAAATTGAATTAAAAGAAATAGCAACGTGCATCTAATCATGTTACAAAAAAGACTATTGAAAGTTAAATAGATACACATACCATTTGTAGTTAGTTGGGTTAATAATTATTCATCTTCCTTTAATCAATATTAAAAAAAGTATTAAAATCTTTCAAAATTTATTAATCTTGATTAGAAAGTCTAATTCTTAATATTTCCATAAATCAAAATCCTTGGTTTTGGAATGCCTTACATAGCACAATATAGCAGATAAAGGATTTGCTGATCCAAAGTGGAAGGGGTGAATAAGACTTTGATTGTATCAACACCCAAACGAAATTACGGCTATCCCAATACATAGCAATTATCGTCAACTTATGGACTTTGTTTATTAATTTTTAATGCAAAAACCTATTTAAAAAAGCTAGATCTATATTGAAAAAATATTAAAGTAATTTTAATTTAACTAATTCGTGTCTTATAGTCGAAATAGTGCCGAAAGCCACTTATAAAATATCAACCAGGAAGCCATAAAGGCCATGACAATAAGATTTCATCAGATAAGGTTGATTGCTCAGAATCGACTCTAAACTCAATCCAAAGATAATTTGAACAAAATTCTCAATTTCAATTCTTTCAGTTTTGAAGGGACAAATTGACGTATTTTAATTTTTTTTCAGCCAGATTCACTTTCTGATGTTCTTCACGTCGGTCTGAACCTTAAATCTTTAACCATCAATTTTAAATTAAATTTTAATCTCCAATTACTTAATTGAATTTATGTCCTATCGGAATTTATTTTGTAGCAGATCAAGAAACCTTCGCTATCAAGAATTGAAAGAAATCGACCCTAGATAACGAATGATATTGAACCGATTGAAAATTTCAGGAGTGATTTAATTAGTAGATAACATTAAAGCCTCTTTAAGTTTATTAATTAAAGCTCGCACATATTAATAATTTTATAGAAATGAACTCTAACGATCAGAACTTGCCTTCTAATTGAAGTTCCATTTTCGTTTGCCTTTGCTCATACGTCCTCGTTTTATTTCTCTCGGTGTCAAGAAGCTTCCGTTGTTCCACTTGGAGCTTCTCGAGTTCTTCCCGTTTCTCCCACTCTTCGGATAAAATCCTCGCCTGGAGGTTTCGGACCAATTCTTCGTCTCTCTTTGCTTGGATTTCTTCTTCGAGAAGCTTCTCGAGTTGTCTCCTCACTTCGTCGAGATTTCTTCGCTGTTCCTCTTCGAACGCTTTTTGAACAGCAAGTTCTCTTGCTTGGTCTTCGGCTGCTTGTCTCGCCTATATAATCAACGTAAAGACATTAAAATAATTCTTGTTTATTATATTATTTTATTATAATTAAAATTTTATTTTATTTTATGAATTTTTATTTTCCAGCTGACTTACGAGTTTTTCTGCCATGAGCATTTCACGAGCTCTTTCTGCTTCCAATTGTCTCCTAATCCTTATCCTGTGCCATTCCAGTCTCCGTTTATTCCTCAGGTATCGCCCGTAAGACTCTCGACAATGAATCCTGGCAAGGGCTGTCCTCAACGACGTAAGCCATTGAGAATGGTATCTGGAAAGTTTTAAATTAAAATATATACTATTATACTTTTAAAAAATTCTACTGTACCTACTTAATATTAATAAATATTACACTGCGTTCTTATTGAACTTTACAAATTTCATTCTTTTGATATTGTCATATAAGAAAGACTAACCTTTTATCAAGGGTGGCTAATTGAACGATTCTTTCAGGCGTAATTATATAGAACTGATGGAACTTTGAGTTTGGTCCACCGTTTCCCTCTTCGACTCGCGTTTGTGAATCAAATTCAATTATTTTAGGTCTATTGGGATTGGAGTAATAAGTCAAGCCTGAGGATCGAAGTTCAAAGAGTCTTTCCACAAACTTTGGAAGATATTCAGCCCGCTTCAATAAAGCTCCCTATGTCAAACTTTTTTAATCACAAGAACGAAACGTGTCCAATTCAATTTGATGTCTTTCTTACCTTCTTGATCGTGTCGTCGACGAATTCATCGTAAATGTCGTGGATGACTTCAATTATTTCCTCCGTTTGGAAGTGCTTGAGGAATTTCAGCTCGATGACAGAGAGGAAAGTTTGGAAGTCAAAGAGGGCATTCGAAAACAAACACTGGAAAAAAGGAAAAATCTGTTCAACTCTGCTCATCAAAGTTTGTGTGTAAATTCTCATTTCTTCCAAACCTCGAAGTTTTCTCTCAGCTCCCATTCTCGGCTGAGGGACGTGAGGAATTTGGTGAACACGAGGTCGGCTTCCTCAGAACACAGTAGTACCTATAGGGACGAGGGGAACCATTAATGTGTCAGTAGGGAGAAAACAAATGTCCAACCTGGGCATTTCCGTCTTCATCTCGTATGAGATCGGCGAGGAGACAAAAGATGCGGAAGAGCTTGAACGTGCTGTCGGCGTCGAGTCGAAGGGTCCGCTTTTGAGACTCGTGAGTGAGCCGGGATTTGGCAAGGGCCCAACACGCTTCGTCAATCCTTTTTTCAAGCGGAGCCAGCTCTTTCCGACTTGCGGAATCACTCAGCAGCACAAATACCTCTTTCGAAAGGTAATAGTCAAAATGGGAAAAATTGAGATTTGCAGTGCTCCGGAAGTCTTCTAGACCTTTGTCGATATTTGCACAGTCCAAAATCAGCCCCAACTTCCCAACCAGCGGCTTCGTAAAATAATTCAAAGAATGGTAAATTAAATAGAATTGGAAAATTTGCTTAATTTAGATTAAAAAATTTTTTCCCATTCCCATATTCCCATATTTTAAATAATTAATATGTGGATATTGATGCGAATAGTAAGATGCACAATGCTAACGTGATTCATTCATTAATCATAAATGAATGTACGTAGAAGAGTAAACGGCTTAGAAAGTATTCGCGAATAAAACAATGTAGCATACTTATGAACAATGTTATAGTTATGCGAAGTGAGTCAGAGAGCCAAATGTTTGGAGAATTGCAAATTTACAGTAATCTAATTGGACAATGAATAAATTAAATTGGTGATATTAAAAATTAGTTTAAAAATTACCCTGAGTTTTGCTTTGGGGGCTGTGAATCCGTCTTCTTCTGCGAGGGTGGCAAAAGCGTGCCAGACGCTGTTCCGCACGAACTCAAGGAGAATGGCCATAGTTGGGAAGTTCACATTGCGGAGGTGAAATCGGAGAGCCAAGCAGAGGGAAATCTCACGTGGAGGAAGATTGGCCGTGCGAAGCCGGGTGTTAAAAAAGTCTCAACTTCGAGTCCGCACCTCCGCTCTCGGTGAGTTTCCGTTTGTGTTTGATAAATAAAGTCGGGTTGGTCGGGGGGGCTGGTGGCCCGCTAGTTCTGCACTCCCATTCTTGGCTCATAACACATTCACCATTTTTGTGCCCTTATAGGGACTCTGCTCAACTTTGCAATTTCTCCTCAATGAGGAATGGCGAGTTCTGTCGTTCCCCCACAAAGACCAGTTAGGTCCCCAATAAATGGAAAAAGAGCCTTTATTTATTCCGAAGACGATTTCCTACAGAGTCCCCCACCCAGAAGGAGTCGAGGACGGAATCACATATGATGGAAATAAGGCTGTGCGTTCATCATGGGCCACCTTGAAGAGTCATTCACTCGCCCTGGGGCTCTCTCCCATTTCCCATGCCCCGATGAGGAGGCATTCAGCGTTTAATTCCTCGTAAATCCTACACTCTTCTTTATAAGTGGTCATTTTACCTTAAAAGATCCTTCCCTTATTTGTTCCCAGCCTTCCCCATTCCATCCATTCTGTCATTTCTCATCTTTAACCATGATAGCTCTTAAGGGGGAAAACGACCTTCGACGACTATTTAAAATCCTAGGATAAATCTTTGGTAATTTTTAAACCTCCAACCAACTGCTTTTTTAGGGGCATGAACTCATCCCCAAACTGTCGCCGGTTGCTCATTTGGCCCTACCCCCAATTCGAGAATGCACATAGAGCCCTTATAAAGAATTTCAACGACTCACTAACTCACTCAAACCGCTAGTTATACGAAGCTTAGGGGAATTACCTAATTCAACTCTCCTACTAATGTCCTCCCTGTTTAACTGCTTGAGTAATTAAAGTTATAAAACGTCAAATAAATGCACGGGAAGTTGAAGCGTTTGGTAATTAAAAAACAATTTATTTTCACGATTTCTAGGCGAAAACTTTAAAAAGATTTATGTATGGTAACTGGTAACTGTATGATAAGTAATTAGCCGAAGATATATAACGAACTACATATAAATGTAAGTATTAATGTACTCTTGAACATAAATATAATGTAAATATTACAATAAGAATTATAATAAGAATATAAATAACAAATGCATCCAAATTATTAAAATAATACGTCAAAGTCAATTACAATATTAGATACATCTTCTCATTCTTCTCGAATGTTACAAATACAGAATACAAATAAGATTAAACTTCTTCAATTCCACAAAAGAATTCAGATTAAAATTTATCTTTATTTTCTTCTTTGCCGTTATAATAATTTATTGCCAATCATAAGACATACATGGACATAATGTTACAAGAATTATCTAGTTGATTAACAAGTACAGTTAATAAATTGAATAAAAGCAATGTGTGAGTTAAGGAGAAAGCCGTTCTGGGGAATCTTGAGACGGTGGACGACGCCGAAAGGAGAAAGGAAGGAAAAGTTTCCGGGTAAAATTTTAAACCCCACTTAAATCACTTTCTTAAAGTTAATATTGGAATTTATATCTAATTGAATTGCCATTCCTAAAATTCCAATTAGTATATTAATCATCATTCATCTCTCATATTAATTCTGACCTAATCAAAAGGAATATAAATTTCCATTCCAAATGGACAGTGTGATTTTATTTTGACTCAGAGTCTCTGTGGTTGTTGGATTTGGAGCATGAGTCTAGTCTTGTGATTCACCATGTCAAAGAAGTGTTATCTGTGAGTTGATCGGAATTTTTTACTCATTCGAGAACCATATTTGCATGGGTTTATAGAAATGGCGATTTTTATCTGATGTGTGAGCAGGAGGGAGGGATGAACCCCAACCCTGTTTCATTCTAAGAGACGTCTTGATTTCCTGTTCATTTATTTCCTCGACCCTACAGGAGATTCGATCAAAATAGAGAAGGGGGATAATCGCATAAAGGAAAAATCACTTTGAGTTACTATTGAGAGAAATCAAATGAACAACTCAGATTCGTTCGGAATGACCAAGACAATGATATTAAAGGAATCAACCGGTTCAAATCCGGATTTTATCACATATGGAGTTTTGCATGAGCAAACTGTTTAGGATCAAATTCATCTTAAGATCTTAATCCTTTATGGTCAAATTCACAAATCTGTACACCATGCAAGCCGGAGGCCTATTATTTATCCATACATACCCACATGTATGTAAAGTACTTAACGTAGGCATATTATTAGTATGCATAAACGTAATGCTAAATAGTTTAGTATTTAGAAATGCATTCCTTACTCAACATTAATATTAATAAGGATATAAATACCATTGTATTTACATAATTTTAGTTTTAATACTTGGAGTTGTTATTTTGTTTTAAACGCTAATAACTAGAGAGCGGATTCTTAGGTTTTTGCATATACCTTGCATATTTTGCATATTTAACATATTTTCGGATTGTCTGCATATTTTGCATATATTTGGCCTTTTTGAAAATTTTATTGAATTTATTTACTGAAATACTTGCCCTTATTATTTTTCAGTGAAAGGGTTACACTTTGAGTAAAATAAACTATTAAAGTATCTTACTTTATTGATTTTCTATACCCAATTAACAAATAAACTAATACACGCATAGCTTCATATGCATAAGTACCATATTGCAAAAATTATTTTATAAAAATTATTTATCCAAAAGATGATAAATGTTATAATTATTCAAATAAGACAATAGTTTTAATTGTAAGGTACTAAATCTATCCATATCACACCTACCATATTGTATAATATTTACTGTTTATATACTACACTTAAGCTAATTGTAAGTTGTAACAGTATTTTAATATTCAAAACCTATGCAATATTTATATCAGAAATTAATAACCTAAATAATTAATCAATTAGGATATTGAAATAGCATTTTTATGTAATAGATGACAAAATAATCTTAAAAAGGCCCATTTAGTTGTCAATAAGTAAATTAATATCCATTTATACATACGAATAATAGCTTGTAATGTATATTTCCATATGCATATAGTAGGATCCTATATGTATTGTGGGGTGGTGAGGTGGTACATAGTATATAAGGTGAGGGACTCTTATAGTCACTCAATTAGGAGTCACTCGGACTCGCTCGTAAAGCTAGGGCTAGGTCGGTAGGATGGACTACGTCCATGAATAAACCACAGAGTTAAGACTATCACGGACCTTTATTGACATCAGGTCATCACTCCGCTGTGTAACTCATCGACCAAGGCTCCATGAGCCGAGCATTATGGGTCATACGGGAGCGGGAGCATTAACCACAATCTGAATCTAACCACAGTTTATGATGGAGTTCACAGGAGTTCAATTATAACTTTACTATATTCATATGTATATCGTGCATATTTAGCGATTTTTGGGCTGCATATTGCATACATGTTTCCGGGGTTTGCCTTGCATAAATATCCGCTCTTTACTAATAACTGTTACTGACTGACATTAAGTGAGTATGTACCATATGTACCATCAGGGGCGTAGCGCCGAGGAGTTAAGAGGAGTTGTCAACTCCGGGCCGGACAACTGAGGGGCCGGACCAATGCGGAGTAGACACTAGATATTTTTCCAATTGCAAGGAACTTTAGATTAAATAAAATTGAATTTTTTAAAATTTTCTCTTGACCAAGGTCCATATTTATTTTTATTCTCGTCAAATGTGATCTCGTTTAATTTTTTGAATAATATCTAGTATATATTTTGCCTAGGTCCGGCCCCCCTTATGGTTCTTATTAATGCTTAAAATATGATCTTATTTATTTAATACTAAAAAATTTATATACCTATAGATATATTCAAAATTTTGATGGAATTTTGAGTATATTATATACAGGGGCCGGACCATGGCCGCTCGCCTCCGGGCCGGACCAAGTCACGCTACGCCCCTGTGTACCATACATTATGCATATACTAGATGGAAATACAAATAATTCATGAATATTTTTAATTGTATATTACCAGAAGTATGTGTTTGCGGTTTTTTATAATTTGACCAAATCTTATAAAGTAGTCTTTGTTATTATTACAGACAAATAGTACATAATACCTAGAGTACCTATGTGTATGTATTACATATGAAATAGTTTTGTATTTGTATTGAGCAAAGTTAATTTAACTACGCATCGTATTCAAAAAATTTTTTTTGTTATTTAGCGTGACTTGTCAATTTCCTTGAGGAGCTTCAAAGTCTTTAAATGGGCGTCGGTGGAAGTTGCTCAGCCGGACTTGACGGTCCAGGTTCGCCTTTAATTTTTATCAATTATCATAAGACCATCCAACACCTTGAATTATCAATTAATCTTTTATCCCCTTTGAAGGCGTGCTGGTTGGTAAAATAGACGACTTCCCTCCCAACAGGTAATTTTCATCAATGTTTGCCAATAGAATAAATCATTTTCTTCCCAATTCCCCTCCTCACACCAACCGAGGGAGGACCCTAAAGGGAATGATCAAAATGGTATTCTTTCTCTCTAGTTTGAAGGAAGTGAAGATCAATAACGGGCGGGTTCTGATTGCGAATTATAAAGGACAACTTTACGCCGTCGGGTCAAAATGCACACATTATGGAGCTTCGCTCTCGAAAGGTGTGCTCGTTAATGGACCGGCAGTCAAATGCCCATGGCACGGAGCAAAATTTTGTCTAACTACAGGTTTCCCCCATTAGCCAATTAAACGATCTTCCATTATATGATCTGTTAACTTCCATGTCCCACAACAAATCCTTTCCTAATTCTATCAACAACTCGTTCTGTTCCAGGTGACATCGAAGAGTTCCCTGGGCTCAACTCCATTCCCACTTATAAGGTGAAGGTCAAAGGAGAAAACGTTATCGTTTGGACCGGAGATCTAATTAAAGATAGCATGACCCCCCCTTTGGGTAAAATGAAGAATTCCAACGTGGTGTTCCTCATCATTGGAGCAGGTTGGCAACCATTCCAAAAGGAACGTTGATTGACATTTGGCGGTGTGTAGGAGCTGCCGGAACCACAGCAGCCCAAACATTACGACAACGAGGTTTCGAGGGAAGGGTCGTTATGATAACTCAGGATCAACACTTGCCATATGACAGGACGAAGCTGAGCAAGTTCCCAGGACGAGAATGGGAAGAAATCTCGCTCAGACCCGAGATCTTCTTTCAAGTATGGACCTGCCCATTCCATCGAGGAAATAATGTTCTCATTTTTATCACTTTTCATCAGGAACATGACATTGAGGTGATGACGAAGAGCGAAGTTGACCATGTGGATTTTGACAACAATGTCGTTACCGTCACAAACAATGAAGAGATTAAATTTAATAAGTTGCTCATTGCTACTGGAGTCAGGTGATTATTAATTCTTTAACATCTTGTCATTATTTTATATATGTATTACAAATATTAAAAAATACATCAATTGGTTTATATAAATATAATTTGTCTAAATAGACCACGGGAACTTGATGCTTCTATCCCTGGATTTGATTTATTCAATATAATCTACTTATATTCAATCAAGGATTCGAAGCAGATCAAAGACTTGGCCGAGGGGAAGAGGTATTGTCTTAAATTGTTCAAACTAGAAATAAAGTATTTATTATGTATGGTATGTATGTATGGTATACCATATATGCATATTTTGACATCCTAATTGATTATGTCACATTTTCTGTTTCTCAGTTTGGTGATCGTTGGTTCATCGTTCATAGCTATGGAACTTGCCTCAGCTCTTAAAGATAAATGTAAAGAGATTGACATTCTTAGCCGATCACAAACACCTTATGGTGGAATATTGGGGATCAGAACGGGGGTTCCTTTGCTTAAACGTCTCTTGAAAGAAGAAAACATCAGGTTTCATCCCTCTGAACAAGTTGAGAAATTCGAAGGAAACTCCTCACAGGAAGTCACCTCTGTCATCACCAAGAAAAATCTCTCAATCTCATGCAATCTCGTCGTAGTGGCAATTGGAGCAGTTCCAAATACATTGTTCCTGCAAAAATCGCCAATAATTTTAGATGAGAAATCTCGGGCTGTGGTGGTCAATAAAGTAATTATAATATTATTTGAATAAAATAACCAACTGCATGCCAAATAGTTATATAATTGAATAAAAGTATATTTTAACTTTAAGGTATCATTTAAATATATTTGAATGTTTAATATACATATATACGTATTCTATCTTTTAGGAAATGGAAACGAATATAAATGGGGTTTATGCAGCTGGAGACGTCACGTCATTTCCTCTCGCGATTGCATCAAAAGGTCAGGCGTCTGTCGCTCATTGGCAAGTGGCTCAAATGCATGGAAAAGCTGCAGCTTTGAGTCTTTTGGGACAAAATGGTGACATTGGAAAGTTGATTCCTTTTTTTTGGACTTCCGTTTGTGGAATCAATCTGCGTTATGCCGGTGAGAACAAAGTGATTTTGAGCTAGGTTAATCGGAATTGCTAATAATTTAATATATTTTCATATGAATATGTATATGTAGGATATGGAGAAGCCTTCGATGAAACGGTAATATTTGGCGAACCTTCCAACCAAGAATTCTGCACCTTGTACCGCCGTGAAAAGAAAATTATAGCAATTGCAACTGTGGGATGCGACCCTTTGTGCGTCACAATTGCTGATCTGATGGAACAAGGGCAAGAATGGATCGATGAATTCCCCCAACAAGTGTTAGATAGATTCCCAAATTCACCAACATTTGGGCAAGTTGACACAGGGGACTTTTAATTCCAAACTTGTGAGGAATTTAAAGTTTAGCAAAATCTTAAAAGCACTAATAATATAAAGTAGGGTTGGGTCAGTCATAAAAATAGTCAATGCTATTATAGGTATGCAGACATTCCTGACTTCATAGAACATTTGTTGAAAATAGACCAATTAATTAAATATTTAAAAGATAACATGGTCACTAACAAAGTGGCATATTCTAGTTATTTTAGAGAATCTCACGAACAATCAATGGACCAATATTCATGAATTATTTATAAAGATATTTAGATTGATATTGTTAGAAATTAATCATGCAATCTCGACTATCAACATGAGCAAATCAATAACAAATTATACCTTAACCAAATAATTATAATACTCTTAAAGAGATTATATGAATTTTACTAAATTCCTTATAATAAAAAATTATTATTAATAATTAATTGTAATGATGAATTTGTGATCTCATGGGAACAAAAAGGTTGCAACTGTGTTAAAAGTATTATTGTTTAAAATCGCGATATTTCCGATTTAGTTGGTCCATTACATAACCCATTTGGTTGTGCATATTACTAAAATGTTAGGTGCCTATCTAAATGAATAAATACCACAATGTGATTTATCAAGGAAACGAAAACAAAAATATTAAGTTTTTATGTTATTAACTATAAAATTTAAGATTTTGACTGTTTGACTAAAATAAATAACTCGTGTATGTGAATAGTACTTACAATAAATGTTAATAGTGAGTCACGTTTGTAGGATATAAAACAAGCTTTAATAAAAATTCAAACATTTAACTCATTCACGAGTTATTCTTTTCTTTCTTAATTTCATTGACTTGAATGATAAGATCCACGTATTTGCCCAAAACTCTCATTAAATCATTTTTTGATTCGGTAGTTATTCGTTGAATATGTTGCCCTTGATATCCAATCACGACTTTTTTGTACCTCTCCGTTGGACATAAAATTGTAACTCCTATTCGAATCGTTCCTTTAAAGTACAAATAAATTCCTATTTAGATCTAAGTTTAAGAATAATTAAATAATGTCAAATAATTTATAACTAGTTCAAATACCGTCTTCCATTGGCTCCCACATTTCCAATTTAGGGCTTATTTTGTAAGGAACTTCGTGGGGAAGATGCTCAAGGATTTTGGCTTTAATAATATCAATAATTAAATCAGACGTTGGAATATCAGTCACAAAATCATCTTTGTGTTCCCAAGGACTTGGCTCAGCATTATTGACAAAGTATTTCTGCAAAGTTAATAAACCATATAAATTCAACAGCAATTAATTATTAGAAATATAAATCAATCGTAATTGACTTTCTTTTAAAAATGGTTCAATTAATACGAGTTTGACAAACCTTAAGATCTGAAACACCATCACCATGTAATGCAGAAATCATGAATACTTCATCAAATGATCCCCATCCAACTTTCTCTTCTAGCAAAGGGAATTGAAAAAGATCACGATAAGAAACAACAGACACCTTTATAATAATTTTGATACACACAAGAATAAATTCTAATACTGGAATCTACTGCTATGTATTGTAATAAAATATAAATATTAATAGTTTACCATATTCAACATTGTTGGGTTCCTCGGTATTTACAAATTCTTCTTTCTTTGCAACCTTTAAAATCTCCTCCATATTCAATTTTTCGTGACTCTGATAGCCATAGCTAACAGGGACAGGCTTTTGGTTCACCTTCCCATTAGTTAATATTCTAACACTTTCAAGCAAATTTAATTTAGATCTTAAGACATCAATCTGGAAAAGAGAGTAATGATTTGTATCATGCAGCAATTATATGGATATGTGAAGATAATAAATTACCTTATTTAAAATCAGTATGGTCTTTTTCATATAAAACTTTTCGAGAATTTTAATCAGTTTCCTGTCTAATTTATTCCGATAGATTTTACTCGAAACTTCATGAAGAACTGCCACCAGATCTGCACGTTTAATTGCATTTTCAGGAGAATTAACAAAATCATCGTTAAATGAAAATCTGAAAAGAAAAAAAGATTTAAAATAGTTATACAAAAAATTCAATAATCATTCAATCTATGTTTATCATAATATGTTTTCGTAAAATTGTATTTTTGATATATATGTAAACATCACTTCTTTTTTTCTTTTGAGTTAACAAGTCCTGGAGTGTCGAGAAAAATAACTTGGGTTGATTGATCAAGTAACGCTGCCCGTTGACCCTTTCTTGTTGTGTGCGGACGCTTTGAAACAGGGCAAACCTTTAAATCATTACTACATTAACTTCTCTATATAATTAGAAGATCATAATGCCATATAAAGTTTCTTATAAATGTAAGGATAAAAAATAAATGTTTTTACATTGAGATCCAATAGTTGGTTTATAAGTGTGCTTTTTCCAGCATTTGGAACTCCGATAATTGCAACTTTGAGAACTTTTTCTTCGTTCGAACGAATCACCGCAATATCATTATTACGAACCGCCTAAAATGATATTACATCATAAATTTATATTTGATAATTCCTCTATTCTAAATATATAATATAAATCATGCCACGTTAAAATTATGAAATTTGTAATTAACTAAAATCACTTACGAAACTGCTGCAAAGCCGAATTGAATTTGAAGTGTTGAGTTGCCTTACACAAAACCTTAGTGAGAATATTAGTGACATTGTGCAAAGACAATGTAAAATAACTTTCCCTCAAGAATTGATGATTGAAGAAATAAAATTTAACAATTAATTGGATGAAAAGTTTAAATTGTTAATGTTAATTAAAGGTAAAAAATTATTCAAGATTTACGAATGAGAAAGAAAAAGGAAAATACATATCAAGCAAAATCTTATTAGAATTGAGACATATTTTAGTCGCTAATATAATTTATTGTTGCATTCAACCCTTAGCAATTCAATTGGGAACTAAAAGCTTTGCTCGGTGAGTCCCACAGTCAGACAGAGTTCAAATGGGAAAATTCCAATCCCCATGGTTGACATTAACCAGAGTCGGGGAGTTCTCGACGAGGGCCGAGTGACCCTCGACATTTTTTTAAATTACTCGCCATTCCATTAATGTAATTTTATCGGATTGTGAGGTCGAAGGTTTTCCAAAATCAAATTGTAAACTCGCCAGCAAACATATTTATAATTTTCAGTACAAAGTACATTTTTAACTAATTATTACAATTCTGGCGGCTGAAACTCTAAGTGAATGGATCAACTTTATTTTATTATTTTGACGTTTCTCTCTGTAGTAGTAGGTGAGAGCATTTCATTTTAAGTTATTCGATTAGATTTCCATTTAAACCATTCCTAATCCATGCATATAAATTAATATTTACAGATGGGCGGGGACGGATTCACTTGGGATGTTATAAGAAAGAGGAAGGAGTCGCTGAAGGTCCAGCCCTTGACCTTTGGTTCGACCCTCGATCTCCAATTGCACGAGATTCGGTCGACCAGTGCATCAATGCCTGTGCTTATGACTCGTTTAGGTGAAATAACATTTTAAGAATTAATAATTACCACTTAAATATTAATCAACTATAATTTCAAACAAAATCATTTCCCTTTTAGCAACTTAACTACTCAAACTTTACCTGTTTTTTTAGATATGCTGGGGTCACCAAAGAACAAACAAATCTAGCTTGCCGCTGCGGATCATCGTATGGGAGAAATGGACTTGGGGCTTGTGACAATTGCTCTCGTCCGCACACTGACAGTTTCTGCGGATCAACAACCTCTTATTCAATTTACGATACAGAGTTCAAAGGTGTTTATTTTTTCTCCTTACTAATGTTCAAAGTCCGAAATGGGAAGTGAGATATTCTCACTTTTCAAGTTGATCTATTTAAAATACTAAATGCTAATCTTCTTTTACATAGTTCCTTCTTCGGTTCAGCAAGTAATGCTTCTCCAAAGGGCCGAGAACTCTCTCCGAATTTCTTGGGTTAAACCAAAGGCGACAAATGGTCAATTGAAGGGCTACCTCATAACAGCCAAGCCAATCTTCTCTTACTCTCATGTAAAATTGTTTATTAATTATTGTCCTAATGTTTAATTTTCACTCACTTCTGCTTTCTTTTCAGAGTTCACTTCAAATGAGTAAATGGGAAGTGTCGGATGGGAAAGAAGAGAATTATCTCGTTGGTCTTCAACCAGGCACCCAGTACAATGTATCAGTGAGTGCTGTTAATTCGGAAGGGCCCTCCGCACCTACATCCGTGACCCTTTGGACAAAGATCGGAGTACCGGAAATTCCGCAACCGCCTTCTGTCTTCCGTCAAGATCGGCACACAATGGGGATTACACTCGTGAGTGCTAATAACACGAGAGGTCCGATCTCTGCCTATCGCATTGCGCTTATTGACGACTCAAGAGCCACATTCTTCAACAAGGATCAACTCGTCACTTGGAACGATTCAATGAATCTTGGATACAATTTTTACATAGCAGCGGAATTCTCTCCTGAGGTTTATTAAATACAACTATATAAATTATTTTAAGTAAATACTCAATTGCTAAATATTATTAATGCAGAATTTGCCTACGAAGTTTTACATTGGAGACGGGTATTGGTATGGTGGATATTACAATGGTCATATGCCAGAAGGGCATTGGCATCCAAAGCTCGGTGTTGTTTCAACAATGGGTGGCTTTATGGAATCGTCTTATTCTGCCACTTCACATGAACAACATACAGCAGCTTACATAGATCGAAGTTCATCTAAAGGTGATTTTCCAACCCATTAATTATAAAATTTTCATTTTCATTTTCATTAAAATAATAATGAAAATAATGTTCAAAACAATTACCTCTCGATTCCTCTAAATGAAATAAATATTTTGAAAAGTTCGAGATGAAGTAATTGGCAGCGACCCGAAGGTCGTGATGGGTCTTTGGATTGCCATCGGAGTGAGTGGGTTTATCCTTATGGCTTGTTTATCCGCCTACGTCGTTCTCAAGATCGGTCTTGTTCCAAAGAGACGTCGAAGGTCTCCAACAATACCAGAGCGAAATATGGAGAATCATCAATTGACTACAAGAGATTCATCGCTCCTCTCATTTCCAGTAAATTAAAAGGAATTAAGGAATTTTCCTAAAAGTACATTTTATTGTTTTCTCATTGCAGGAAAGTTCAAATGGAGCTTACACTCACGCATCCTTCATCCATGACGAGGACCCGAGACTTCGAGTTTTAGAAAAGTTGAAAGAAGTTTCCTATGTGCCAAAGAATATTTTAGAAAGTCCAGAGGAAGACGAAGGTCGGAGTACATTGGTTGGGAATTCCTCCTTTGGCCCGGTGTATCTTACTGCCATGAAAACGACTGGCGGCCCTGTCACTTTGTTTTCACTGCCTTCCCTCCACAACAAATGTATGTTTTTAAATTAAACTTTTCTTACACTACTAAATAAGTTTTAATTTATATTTTAGTTAATTGGTTTTCTATATTATTCAGCTGTGGGCTCTGTTGAATTGGGTGAAAAACTGTATGCTGAAGTGGAGGAATTGATCCGGGTCGGGAGTCACGAGAATGTTGTGAAGTTCATAGGATTTTTTGAAAACGCTGGTAGCATGTATTTTCCAATTGAAGGTGAAGGAATTCCACTTAAAGAACTTTTACTTCATTGGAGAAATTCAGAAACAACTCCAGAGCTTCTTACATCATACAATTTGCTCTTATGCGGAATGAACATAGCTGAAGGAATGCATCATTTGCATTTCTCAAAAGTAAGAATACAATATACAAGGCATTCACGTTAAGTATTTAAATCTTTAAACATAATTTACACCATTAACATAACATCAAATGATTTTCTAGTATGCCATTCGTTGTTGTCAAATATCATAAAATTATAGATTTTAAACAATTGGTT
>JAQGBZ010000297.1:0-79325 GCA_034687125.1 Neelides folsomi | reverse complement strand
AATAACATCATATCCTAATGTAATATATAATAAATAATTATAAATGAAATATTACTCTCGGTTGTTTGAATTGAAGTAGGCTCGCTTCTTGGTGGATTTGTTGACTCACTTCCATCTTGGGGGGTTGTTGTTGGCCCACCTTATAAAAATATTAACAAATTATTGAAATATATCTTTAAAATCTAATGCCACTCTAAATTTTTCGAATAACATCATATCCTAATGTAATATATAATAAATAATTATAAATGAAATATTACTCTCGGTTGTTTGAATTGAAGTTGGCTCGCTTCCTGGTGGATTTGTTGACTCACTTTCAGTGCTTCCATCTTGAGGGGTTGTTGTCGGCCCACCTTATAAAAATATCAACAAATTATTGAAATATATCTTTAAAATCTAATGCTACTCTAAATTTTTCGAATAAAATTATATCCTAATGTAATATATATTAATAACTTATAATTATAAATTAAATATTACTCTCGGTTGTTTGGATCGGAGTTGTTCCCGGTGGTTCTTCGCTTCCAGACGGCGTTGTTGGCTCAGTGACGCCATCTGTAGTCTCCGCTGTTTCTGTTCTAAACAGGTAATCATTAAATAAGAAAACAGAGAGACGTTGTGAATGGAATTAAAAATTGCCTGTTGGGAACGTTGGATCTTCAGTTGGGTCAGTTGGGTCGGTTGGGTCAGATGGAGCGACAAGTTCCAAAGCATTTCCAATCCAAGAATCATAGCAATCATAGAAAACTTCGTCATGTCGGTTGATGGAAAGACACGGATGTAAATCCGCGTTAAATCGTGGCCAGAACTCATCAGCTTCATCAACATCACCATTTGGATTCCTGTATATAACCAATGATATTATTAATTATTTTCAATTATTTAGTTTACAGGCGGGAATTTGAAATCATATACACTAACTGAATAATAATAATAGGTAATAAATGGATTTATATGAATTATTATAAAGTATAAAAATTTAAAACTATACCCGAAATATGCGAAATTGGTAATGTATTTCACCATTTTTCTTGCCACTTTGATATCTTCATTCAATAGAGGCAAGAAGTAGAAAACATCTACAATTTAATAATTTGAAAATTAGTTGCTAAAAACTTTAAAAAGTTAATATTTAGCATCATTAGATATTGATATTCTTATGTTGTTAAATTGATATTATGATAATGTACAATTAAGATCATCAGCATGGGCAATTCCGCCAGGAATTTCAGCATTAAATCCATTCACGAGATTGTAAATTGTGAATTTTCCGTAATAATCAAACGAGAAGAAATATGAATTGGGATTCACTTTGGCTTGATATTCGACCATTTTATAAGAACCTCCTTTGAAACCAAAAACTGTAGACATCTAAAATTAAAACATTAAACCATTAAATGCTTAAAAATAATTGTAGTTGTAAATATTCAATGAAATTGCTATGTTAAACTTGCGTCAATGAGCCCCGGGATTTTTGAATCAAAATCATCAGTGTTTACTGCATCGCCCAAATACGAATATGCAAATGAATGATACAATTCTCCAGTGTCATCGATGACTAAAATATAAAATATATAAATTAATCATGAAAAAATTAAAAATATCAATTATCAGGCAATGATTAATTGGGTTTAGTAATTATAAATAACGATAATAATTACCTCTCATTGTTTTCATAATTGAAGGAACCAATTCATTTCGAACGAATGTCGCATTATTGACGAGGTCATTTGGCACAAAATAGTCTCTATAAAGATCTAAGAGTGGGGAAGAGCCATCATGTTTATTTGCTCCTAAAACCAAAGGCACTGGAGATCCTTCCCAGTTCTTCAAAATGTCCATTGGATTTTTCGCAAGGAAGATTTCATGATTCAAATTGGGATTTTGAATTGAAGGTACGCGCGCATCGTAACCCAATCGTCCTGCAGATTCTTCCTGATCCTGAAATTACCATTTTTATTTACTAAATCGCAGTTTATAGTCAGAATCATTCACAATCCATATTTTAATGAGTTTTCACTTACAACATATTGACTCATTGCAAGGACCAGAAGTTCCATGGGGGAACGTTTCATACACTCTGCAATTTCTTCGAGCGGGGCTTCTTCAATTGGTGTGACTTCACGATCCCAACAACCCGCGTAATGAGCAACATCTAAATGATGTCCCAAAGAAGGGTTCTCGGCTGTTCCCCAAACTGTTAAAGCGGATCCACTGAATCCCCATGCTTTGTGAAACAATCCCTTGGCCAAAGGACTCAAAAGAAGATGAGAAACCATCATTGCTACATTTAGCAAAATTAGCAAATTAATACATATTTCTAATTAAATAATTACTGTGTTATACAAGATGTAGATCTTATA
Organism: Neelides folsomi; assembly: GCA_034687125.1. Classification (NCBI taxonomy): domain Eukaryota; kingdom Metazoa; phylum Arthropoda; class Collembola; order Neelipleona; family Neelidae; genus Neelides; species Neelides folsomi. The sequence goes on along the minus strand of JAQGBZ010000297.1, from coordinate 76,962 downwards.
AACATTCATTTAATTAATGAATTTAAATTATAACGATATGTAGTAGTTATAAATAAATGTTTCTTACATCCAGCACTTTGTCCCATGATCATCACATTGTTGGGATCTCCACCAAAATATTGAATGTAGTTATTAACCCATTTAAGCCCTTCAATGCAATCGTACATGGCGGCATTACCAGGAGCAGAATCAATTCCCAAATTCAAAGCACCTATTCAAAAAACTTTAATTTAATAAATTGTTGTTTTGTTAACTATATGCTATTACTGATTATTTTAATAATTCTTTACCCAATGTTCCCAATCTGTAATTTATCGACACAAGAATGATATTTTGATCCAACAATCTCAAACCAGAGAACAAATTTCCCCACATTGAATCTATGAAACATTTAACAAATTATTTTTTACTTACAATTATTAGCTCCTGAATAGTCCTGAATAATTTTCCATGTACAGATAAAATGTAATAACAAAAATTCTTTAATTTTGAGCAATTTTTAAAAAATTAACGTACCAGACCCTCCGCCATGAATAAAAAATATGACTGGATATCGATCCTCGGTTTCACTTGGTACCTTATTAAAAAGTTAAAAACGTGCTCAATTAGATAATGTTCTTAAAATTGATATTAATAAATGTATTTAATCCATCTTTTAAATTACTCTGGGTGTGCTAATGCTAATAGTCAAACAATCTTCTTGTCCAGTAGCCAAAATTGAATTTTTTCCAAGTTTAATTCCTTTGGCTTTGGCTGCCTTAATGGTCTGTTTGATCTGTCGCTTGGCTTCATAAGTTTTTTGAAACGCCGCGGTCATATTTGAAAAGAATCCTTCATCCTCATTTGATGAAGTAATGATATTATTCTGAGGGCAAATGATCATTGTTTTATTTGCGTGAAACAAGGAGTCATCATCAGTCAATGGCGTTGTTTTTATTCTTGATGGCTAATTTTTAAAAATAATACAATACTAAATATTTCCAAAATGCTTATTTATTTTCATTATTTATTTTTAATTGTTTTTTAATATTCAATTTAATATAATAATGAATGGTAATTTAATTTGGTATAATTACTTCAAATCTATTTTCTCCCATATATGATTCGGTTTCAGCATAGGGAATTCCATGAAAGGTCCAATAATTATTTCCTCCATCCCACGTTGTAACTTGTATACCTTGGATCCTCCCAAGCTCCGGAATTGTAATTTCGACGGTTTCCGGAATTTGAGAAAATACATTTGAATATAAATGGAATAACAGAAGAATTTTAATAATTTGAGCTGCCATTTTTAAAAATGCACAGCTTTCTTTTTCCTATTCCCACAAGACTAATCCAATTCCCCACTGCTTTACTCAACAAACCATTTTCTTTTTCTAATAATAATCAAATTAACTTGATAAAAATATCAATTAATAATCAACACCACTTCGACAATTACAAGTGTTTGATGGCTTTATCATTTCGATTGGAAATTCTTCATCTGTCTTTCCCTCCAAAAGCTCAAAAAGTTTTTTATTGCAACATTTTAACCTTTACTTCACTTTGAAATTGGTCCCTTTGTCTTCATAAGCACTTTCTATTATCTTAAGTGACAATTAACACATTATAGATTAAGCAACCCCATTTTTCCATTACCATTTTCCCATTACTGAAAACCAATTTTTATTGAATCTTGTACAATGAAATATCAATTTCCCTAATCTAATAAAATGTCAATAAAGTGTCAATTGATACTTTGAGTTATGTAATGTACTCATGTAGTTGTTGATTCAACACATAAATAATGTATGTAAATTAAGTGCAAGTTCAAGTTTATCAAAATACAAGTTTTTATTTCTGACAATTTAATGTATTTTAGTAATAAGAAAAGTTATTTGTAATTTTTTATCAAATGTAAACACTTTAAATGTAAGTATATTTATTTTTATCTAATTTTTATTATGTTGATAATTAATTTAAATGGAATTGTATTTTTTCCATGTTGTAAATTAGGTATTGTTTTAAATGGTTTACTTCCAGGAAACATTTTATTAATCAAACTACTTATAAATATCCGAATTGATTTATTATGCGTGACATTCAAACAAGAGAAGGTCAATTTCACATTTTTTATTTCGCAAGAATACAAGAGGTAATTAGATAAGAAAAATATGTAAGGATGTTTAAAACTAGCAATTAATATTTACATGATTTCTAATGCATTGTCAATCCAATCATCCCGGCAATTTTCTCCAGGAGTGTCAGTTGGGCCAATTTTGATAAAACTATGTTTGATTGGGTCGTATGCTGGGAAGTTAATGGGACCTTCTGGTGGATTTGGATTTCTGGGAAATTAAAGTTATCATTAGAGCAAATGTTTTAATATCTTATATTAAACTTAAATAAACATTTTGGAAATATTAATAATTACCCAGTGTAAGCAAAGTTAACAAAATATTCAACCATCCTGTCACTAACTGCACCATCAATAGGTCCAAGTGGAAACAATTGGAACAAATACATCTGGATAAAATATACATTGTCAACATTGTAATTAAAAGTAAATATTTTGTGGTTCTATATTTTACAAACTGATTTGAACTTACCATGTCTTCAATATGAGCAATTCCTATAAAGAAAAAAAACAAAAACATTTTATTAATAAAAGTTAATGAATAATCAAAAGAATATAATTTTGGCTAAAGTTGAATTTTACCTCCTGGAATTTCTGAATTTCCGCTCATGTCATAAGTTGACCAATAACCCACGTGATCAAAAGCATAATAATAAGAATTGGGGTTCATTTTTGAATGTTTTTCTACAAGTTCCCAACTTGGAGCTTTGAATCCCCAAACTGAAGTCAACTGTTATAAATATAAATATCAAAATATAATGATCATCTTAATTTTTACATAAAAGTAACTTTAAGTATGAATAATTTTTACATCAATAAGTCCGGGCATCATTGCCCACGCATCTCCGCTTTTAGCTGCGTCTCCAAAATAAGTATTTGCAATAGCATGAGCCAAAGAACCAGAAACGTCTGTCGCCTCTGGAAAATAATAAAATTCCCCAAATTAAGCGCTCATTCTAAATACATTGAACTTATCGCTCAAATATCAAATCAAATCAAAATTAAATAAAATAAAATATTTGAATCAAAAATCAAAAATTCAATTTACTGAGCGAATCAAGGAGCTGAGGTAGCAAATCGTTTCTAAGATAAGTTGCATTTTGGTCATGTCCATGATATTTAATAAATTTGACCCAAATGTCTTCAAAAGCAAAAGAACCATCATGACGATTTGCTCCCATAATCAAATTTACAGGTTGTTGTTCTCCCGATGCAAGGATTTGGGCTGGCATTTTAGGAAGAAAAACTGGAATGGTTAATTTTGATGAATCTTGGACTGAAGGAACTTTAGCGTCAAATCCAAGTTTTCCAACTCTTTGTTCATCTCTCTGTTAAAATAAAAAAAATTCATCATTATCGCATCTTTTAATAGCACTATTTAGACAAATTGTTTGAAAGAAAATACGATTTGCATTCTTACAGAATAAGAGCTCAATGCACTAAGGAGCGTTTGAACTGAAGCTGCTTTCATGCATTCATAAATTGCATAATAATCTGTGTCTTCTTTGGGGATTCCCAAAGGATCATCGTAACATCCGGCATGGTAAGAAACAATTAAATGATGATTGATCGAAGGATGTTCAGCAGTTCCCCAACAAGCCAAGGCATTTCCACTGGATCCAATTACTCCGATGAATTTCCCAGCAGACAAAGGACTCAACATCAAATGGGAAACCATCATGGCCTAAAACAAGCGTTAAATCAAGTTTAGCCCTGAGATTTGATATTTGGTAAAACGTGCGTTTTAGTTAATGTCTTACGCCTGCGCTGTGTCCATAAAGAGTAATTCTGTTTTTGTCTCCTCCCCAATGGTGAATGTATTCATGGACCCAATCAAGAGCTGTTAAGCAATCATACATGGCAGCGTTTCCTGGAGCTTCATCAATGCCGAGATTCAAGGCGCCTAATGACAAAAAAGAAACCAAACTTGAAATTATTTTAATATTTAACAAGGTAAAAACTAATGATTATTTTTCTGAAAATGCAATGAAAATTATACCTAAAATTCCAAGACGGTAATTGATAGTCACGAGAATAACTTCCTTATCCAAGAACCTAAATCCGGTGAATAAAGCTCCCCAAACTTGAGTACTTGAACCGCCTTTTAGAATATTTTACATTTTTATTAATTTAAATTCACATGCAATTGTAGTATTAAATTTTGATTAATACCATGAACAAAAAAGATGACTGGTTTGAGATCTTCTTGGTCTTCTGGAGTTCTTGGAATCTAAAAAGAATTGTCGAGCTTATTAAGCTTTTTCGATATTTATTTTATGAACAAATAGTGCAAAATAATTTGATTCATAAAGTTTAAAGTTCATTTAAACTTCCCAAACCTTTGGTGTGTTAATGTTAATGACCAAACAACTATCTTCTGGATCTCCAATTCTCTCCTCTGGATCTTTTGATTCTCCTTCGTAAACTTGATTCCAAGCGAATTTACCAGCTTTAATGGCGCTCAAGATGTTTACATTCTCTTTGTTTTTCATGTTTCGGAAAAGTCCGCCTTGAGGGCAGCCGATTAAAGGATCAAGGGCGAGGAAATTTGTCCCATCTTCAGTCAAAGGTCCCTTTCTGAGTATTGAAGGCTAATTTGAGATTAAAATTAAACCATACAAATATTATTCCTTTAAAACATCGCACATTTAAGGGTATTTATGTAATGCTAATTGTGGATTCAATTTTGTTATTAATTCATATAAATTACCTTAAATCTTCCTTCACCGTCTGTGGGTAAAGCATAAGGAATTCCATGAAAAGCATAAAATGGCCTTTGACCTCTCGCCGTGTTCAATTTGACACCAACAATTTTTCCTAAATCTCCCGCTTCTACCGTTACTTCATCAATGGGATTATCTTGGGCAGCGGCAAAAGCCACAAAAACGGCTAATAAAATAACCTTAAGCATTGTCGCTTTACTCTCTCTGCCAAAGAGGAACTGAAGGGGACGATGGGATATTTTATAAATTCTCAATTGGCATATTGACAAATTAAATGCCAACTTCAATTGATTTCTGATATGCTTATCAGTTAAGATTAATTCACTTCATTTATAATCATAATCATCACAGCAGCATCACATTCATATTTATGCTTGTAAACGTTATGTTATAATATATAACATATTATAATAACTATCCACTAATTATATTCTATATCATATACAATATATCCTTCATACTTCATATACAAAACATTAACCAAATAGGAATTTTAGAGTAAGTTTTTAGCTATATAACTATGTACAAAAACAAGGAAGAAAAAATGCATATTATTTATATGTAAATAAGTACAAGTGTATAATATACATATTTATGATAGTAATAATAATAGAAATACCTTTGGAATAATAATAATACAAAATACCTAAGTAAAAGAGTAAGTTACTCATATTGTTGAATATTAAACTCCGCGCCATAGTAAAATAAACCATCATATAATTAAATTTCGCGAAATTGTTTTACTTTTAAATTCATTCATGTACGAAAAAACCTTGGCCCTCGCCTTAGGCCTCGATACTCCTTTCACACTTTTCTTCTTTCAACTTTCACTTTCAATATCGTCAAGTTAAGTGTGCATCTATTTTGTATTCCAATTCTACCGTCCATCGTTCTTTGCAAGTTTACATATTCCCATTCAAAAATTAAAAGTGATTCACAATTTGTCTCATCCAATGTCATAAAATTTCTAATTTGTAGATTTAGCAATGGGCCGTCGTCCAAAGAACTTCGTCGCAGACGAAACGGAGTATGAATTGAAGGCAATCCTCAAACGGCGAACTCGGAAAGGAGTCAATCAATATTTAATTCACTGGGAAGGATATAGCGTGTATGTTACCAATTTTAAATAATTATTGTTTTATAAATAACAAACTTCTTCTTTGAAATTGTCGAAATCACAATTAAGTTATTAAATGAAATAAATCGTTTAACTAATTTATGAATGATAAAATGATTAATCGTTTTTCAGTGAAGAAGCCACCTGGGAACCCCATAACTCGATCAAGCCAAAAGAAATGGTCGATCAATTCGACGCCAAGTGGGAACTTCTCCAAAAATCCAAAATGAGACGAGCTCGTGCAGAAGCCATTGAAAGACGGCGAGAGCGACAGGAAGCTTGGGAAGAAATCCAAAAATTGGGTCATCAGGCAAATCGTGAGAAACCGAAGAAGCCGAAACCTCCCCAGAAGCCCCGACGCCCGCGTCCCAATTATCAGGAAATCTATGCAATGCGTCTTGAAGCCATTCGCCAAATGAGGGAACAACATATGCTGCGAATGGTGAACCGCCCCAATCCTGCGCTAATCTATGATGTTTATAATCGACCTTATCAAAACAACAATAATAATCGCATTCAACCTCCTGCTCATCAACCTCAAGTTCAGCCTCCTCCGCCGATTTCATATTTTGGACCACCCCCTGAACCTGAGCCTCTACAAGTTAATCCCCCGGAAGATCAAGGGGTCTTCAATCCCCAAGGTTATGGAGATTGCCCAGGAGCTGTTCCTCAACCTGATAATCCAATTATACGACATTGGGAGCAAGAACGTCAAAATCTTCTTCTTCAGCCTGCAAATCTTATGTATAGGCGATTGGATAATCAAGAAGCTCCTTGGGGTGAAAATCCGGCAAATCAAAACTGGGGATACTTTGGAGGCGAATATAATGGAGCTCAACGCCAACCAGTGCAAAATGGACCATTTGCTTTTGGATATCAAGAACCTCCACCAGCAGAAAATCCGAATCGGGTATTCAAATTTGGACGTCAAGAGCCTCCACCAGCTGCAAATCCGAATAGGGGAGTTTTCGAATTTGGACGTCAAGAAGTTCAACAGGGTGCAAATTCAAATCGGGGAATTGGCAATGAACCTGCTCCACATAATCAAAATGGGAATAATGGAGATGGTGAAAATCCGAATCGTCCGGCGAATCCTCCCTTTGCATTTGACTTCGGACCAGTTTTAGTAAGACGAAACGAAGGTCAACCTCAGGCACAAAATAATGCTCCTGAACAAGATCGTGGTGTTTTTAGAGGTCAACAGAATGAGAACAATGTAGAACCAAAACGTCCTTCTGGTATATTTGGACCACCAGCTCCAAATAACGATATTCACCCTGAGAATCGAAAATGGGGACTTTTTGGAGCTCCAGCAGCACAATCAAGTCAAGAGTCAAATTCTGAAGAAGGAAACAACAACGGACCTCAGGTTCCTGTTTCAAATGCTCCAGCTACAGGATCAATCTTTGGAACTTCAGAAGCACCAAGATTCGCTTCATTATCCAATTTTAACATTTTTAACAGACCTTTTGGTGGATTTCCATGTAATATTTTTTACCCAAATAATCCACAACAAGGGCAGGAAGCTGGACAATTGAATGTTAAACCCGAAGCAAATGAGAGTGATAGTGAAAGTGACGTTTCTGGATACACTGATAATGATAGTTCTGAAGATTCCGATTATGACGATAATGATAGTTCTGAATCTTCTGACGGAGAAAACGAACAAGAACCACCGAAACCAGAGGATTTCGGTCGTCCACGAGAAATTCCAATCCCGGGTTTTAGGCCCGTTGCTCCTATTGGAAGAACTGGAGGTGTTTCAATTTCTGATGTTTCTGGACAAGTGTCAGATGCCAATGAAAGTAATAAAAAAGAGAAGGGAGAAGATAATGGAAGCCAAAATGAAGAAGGGATCAAAAATGAACCTTTGGATCAATAGAGATGTAATCTGAACCAAATTCTTCATTTAAATTAATGGCAATTAATTTACAATCTTTTATGATATTACACTTGGCACATTTTAATTTCAAAAATCAACATATGGTTGAATAAAAATCTATGCTTTTATATTTTTGAATATTCTTAAAAGTTATATTAATATTTAATAAGTTAATGTTATCGTTTATTAAATTAAGCAGTGGGTTATAAGAGAAATCTACATCAAAGTCTATATTAACCTAAATAATTTATTATTTTTAAAATGGCAACCATCGAGTGGACCGAATATATGTTGTCCATAAAATAAAATTTTTATTTTTACTGTGTACCTTGATTGTAAAATCGTATTAAATATGCAATTGTAATTATATTATTATCTATTTTATAACGTTTAAATGTGCAATTAATTAAATATATTGAACGAATTTGAATAATCAGACCATGAGGTGCATCAATCAGCAATTATCTTAATTCCATTAAAATTATTATCCATGAATCTGAGAAAAAACGATTCCAAGGAAAATTTACAACATATAACATTTTTAACATATTATCACATTATTGTATTTTATTTTTGCACAAAAAACTTTATTTTTATATCATGTCTCGAGTCGTTTCCTTTCTGGACATTCGTGGGCCTTGGCCTCCTATCAATGACAAAGTTTTGAATGTAAGAGTAAGATCATACATTGAATATCAACAATATACAGATATAACAATTTTTCTTTTATTCAATACTATGTATAAATTTTTCGCTTCATAGAACAATGATAATGATCACAAAGTTCCGAAGAATAAAACATGGAGACCGAAAAAGAAAATCATTGAAGATGAGACAGAGTACGAAGTGAAGGAAATTCTCAAACGGCGAATTCGGAAACGAGTCGTTCAATATTTGGTTCACTGGGAAGGTTCAACGGAGTGAGTTAGAAATTATTTATTTTAATAAAAATATACAACTATAATTTTAATATACTTACCTAGATAATAATAATATTTATTATATAACTTGACTAAACTTTAATTGCTAACTTTAAGATTAGAGTGTATTTTAGACTAATATGTACTATATTATATTTTAATATATTTAAAAAATGATAAATGTTGATTTTCCAGAGAAGAAGCAACTTGGGAACCAAAAGATCACATCAAGCCCCAAGCTCTTACAGATGAATTCGATAGACGCTGGGAAATACTCCAAAAGTCCAAATTGCGTCGAAATCGCTATGCGGCCATTGAGCGAAGAAGGGCAAAACAAAATTCCTGGAGGGAAATTCAAAAAAAGTCTTGGGAGCGGAATTTGGGTAAACCAAAGTTACCCAAACGTCGTCGAATCCGACATAAATATGAAGGGGATCCTTATACCAAGGCTCGGTTGGAAGCTTCCCCTGCACGAAAACGTATACAGATAGTTAAGTTGCATTATAACAATACCAAGCTGATATATTTGTAAGTATAACATGTTGAACATAAAATATTTTAGGAGACAGGTTAAAGTAAAACACGCTAATAGGCTTTAGCTTTAAATTTTTAATGATGGGGATTTGGAGATAATAATTTTTAATACCCTACATGGTTATCTCAGATTTCATGAAGATTTACAACTACTGATATTTTTTCCAGACAATTGCAATATCTAATATCTATCTAATCGATGTCGATAATAAAGAATGTTTAATAAACATATATTAATATAACATTGACTCAAAAAATAGGCAAAACTTAATTTCATTATATCAAGTGAAAGTTTGTGATAACATTTGGGATCTACTACGTACTCCCTTTTTCAAATAGTTTTGCCGATTTGATGAGTTATAGCTCCTCCCCTGTTTCAGTCTTCCCTTACGCGATTATACTTTTTCAAATAAGACCACGTTTATCAAGTATGTTATGGATATGTTATTGGGCCACCCATGAGAAACAGTGATGACTCATAAAAATCGGCAAAACTATTTGGAACCAAGAGTATGTATAATATGAGTACTTATACAATGGATACTATACTGTATACTATGGTCTATGGTATTCATAGATAGCCAAACTTTAAGGATTAAATACATACTTATTATAATTTATTGATTATAGGATAGATAGTAATAATGAATCAAAAATAAAAAAATCTAAATTGAGATAAGTGATAATGGTTGTGGAAGAGAGCTAAACTCATAGTAAGATAAACACTTTTTGTAACATCCTTGAACTTAACTCGAGCTCGAAACTCAAACTTTTTTCACACATTCACATTCAATAAATAAAACAAAATTCTCATCATCTCTGTAAGTTATTATTTTAAAGTATAAATACATTGGATTATAAGATAATGACAAATAAATTAAATATCAAATCTTTTACATCTCGGAACAAATTAACATTTTTATAAATTATTATATTAGTGGAATAACTTCAAAATTCAAAACACCACAATCCACAAACACAATGGATCAAATGAGAGTGATTTCCCAGAAATACGAAAAGCCCGAAGGAGTTGAAGCTGAAAATTGGAGCAAAAACTGCAATGAAATTCTTTATGAAAATTGTGAATTTTACAAATGGGGAATTTCTCGCTGCGTCCTTCCTTCCTTCTATGGAGAATGGGTGGATTACATTGATAAATTCCAAGTGAAGGAAGACGACACTTTTGTGGTCACTTTTCCAAAATGCGGAACAACTTGGACTCAAGAAATGGTTTGGCTAATTGGAAATAATTTGGATTTTGAAATGGCCAAAAAACCTCTTGAACAACGATTCCCATTTTTAGAGTAAATTAGGATTTTCATTAATCTAGCTATTTTGATAAATATTAATTGGTTTTGTTCAAAGTAATAAAAATGATTTTTAGATATTAAAGAATTTTTCAATATTTAAGGATATCTGCACTCATTCGTGGGTCAGAAGGGAAATTAATGCCACCAAAAGAAGGAGAAGTTCGTACACCAGAGATGATCGGCAAAAGCAGGATTTTGTATGTCGAGTCTTTGAAGTCGCCGAGATTCATTAAAACTCATCTTCACCATGATCTTCTTCCGAAGGAAGTGAGAGAAAAAAAGCCGAAGATCATTTACGTTGCAAGAAATCCAAAAGATGTGTGCGTTTCTTATTATCATCATTCCGTTCTTTTACATGGACAGAGCGGAACGCTTGAGGAGTTTGCGGAATCCTTCATGGCTGATGAAGGTTGGAAATATTTATTCAGGAACATGTTTTTAAGCTATGTAGCTAACTATAAGATATACTATATATATATATAGCATTTTGATATTCTTTCAGCTTTATATTCTCCATACTGGCCCCACATTAAAAATTTTTGGGAATTAAGGAATGAACCAAACATTCTTTTCTTGACATTTGAAGACATGAAAAAGGTAATAGAAGTATTTTAAATATATTTTGAACACTAAATGTGATTATTATTCGCTATATGACTAATACATGGTAGTATATTACACAGTGTATTATATATTTGATGTTAAATATGATCATTTTTGTGAAAATTTAATTATTTATTTGTAGGATATCAAAAGCGCAATTTTCCGGACAGCAGAATTTCTAGGTAAAACAATGCCAGAAGACAAGATCGAACAACTGGTGAAGCATTTGAGCTTTGAAGAAATGTCTAAAAATCCTGCTGTCAATCAAGAACAACTCGGAATATCCCAAACGAAAAGGTTTAATATGACTCAGAAAACAAATTTTTTCCGCAAAGGGCAAGTGGGAAATTGGAAAGAAGAATTGTCTTCACAAATCATAAAGAAATTTGATGAGTGGAATGAGTTGAACGGAGTTGATTGTTGGATTAATAAATAAAATTACATTCGATTGAGTAAAAAGTAACATACTTACATATTCATTAATATCATTAAAGCTGTATTTTGCACTCAATTTTAGTAAAAAAATATAACTGTTGAATAAGTAGAATAAGATATGAGCTATGCAGCGTGTTTATAGTTTAGAGTCGACCTTTAGACAGGCATTAGACATTTAAATCTTTAATATCTAAACTATTGTATTGAATTCCTATAATATACCTTAGAAACATTAATCTTCGTATAAAATTTTTAGCTCTAATATTCATGTAAAATTTTTATTCATTTTATGTTTTTTTTCATGTTTGTATTTTATATTTGAGAAAGGTCGTATGAATTGTAATCGTTGTCCTGATTGAAATAATATGGCAGGAGTTGTTGATGGGAGTCAAATAGAACAATTATCCAATCATTTGGAATTTAAAGAAATAACCATTTTAAATGCCCTTGAAACGGATACAATTAAATTGGAAGAGATGAAAGAACAAAGCTATCAAAATGTTCAAATAGAAAGGAACGTCAATGAAGTTGAGGATATTAAGAATTTCACAAATGCATTGACAAATCCACTAGTAATAAAATTTTAATTATTTAATTCAACCAACCATAAACTATACGTCTAAAAGTATCTTATATATTTTATTATAATTTATAATATAAAATAAATAACTTGTTAATGCGCATTATTATAAACAATAATGCAATGTGAATGTAAATAATTAATTATTATAGATCATTGAAAAGATCTTTCATCATTTGGGCTTTAAAGAACTAAAAGTGATGCGTCACGTTTGCACTCTTTGGAATTACGAAGCGACGTTTCAACTCCGAACCCGCGACCTCACAGTGACAAAGCAAACATTGGACGCTAGGAATTTTTCCCTTTACTTCAAACTCATCTCTTCCTTCACTGTTGACCCGATCTTTGCTCCAATTACCATCAACCTTGATGAATACCAAAACGATGAATTTCAAAACATTTTGGACCTTTATTCCAATTCAATTCCAAATTACAAAGTGATTTTATATGTCGACATCGGCTACAAAAACATGACCAACATTTTCGCCTTGTCGAATTTCCTCAGTTCGTCCATTTCTGAACATCTGGACACTCTCAATTTAAGTCTCAGCACTCCGATTGGCCCAGATCCCATTGAATTCACAACGCGATTTGGTTTCCCATATTTAAAACACATTTATTTTACCAATACTTTCGAATCGGCAAATTTCATCAATCTCGCAGCCAATGTTTTCCTCAGATCTCCCAATTTACGAACAGTTGAATTTTTCGAAGTTGCTTGTTTGGCCAAACTATGGGGGAAACTCATTGGAAATGACGATGTGCCGCATCATTCAAGAATCCCTCAATGGACCAAGAATAAATCAAAAGCTCTGAGGTCGTCTTTATTCAAAAAATTGAAAATTTTCGTTTGGGCTTTTGATGGTTTGAGCCAAGGAGTCATTTCCAAATTGACCATGCAACACCTGCCAATTAAGGAACTCTTCACCACAATTAAATCTTATGAAGTTTGGTCGGAAATGGAAGTTAAATATGAAGATTTCCTTTCAACACTTGAAGATTCATTGGAACGTCTCACCATTTGCCCAACTGTTACTACAAGATTCAAATTCCCATTTTTACCACGTTTGAAAGAATTGTACGTGGAACAGTTGAACTTTCCAATTGCTGCAATCAAACCAGAGAAATTACCTTCACTTAAATGCCTTAAACTTGGACATCCTTTCAAAGCCCTTGAATATAATTTATTAAATGAAAACAACCATGAAGATTCTTTGGACTGTTACGGGATCGAAGAACATTTAACTTCAGATGGAAATTCAAATTCTCAGTTTTCCACAGCTCCGAAGATGAACTCTGCCATAGAGAAAATCACAGGGAAGGAAATTTCTCAACAAGTTCGATTTGGATCGTTAAATCCCCATTTTGGAGTTAAATATATGGAGATTTTGTTAAATGAGAAATTTCACAGAGAGAAAAGAATAAGTTGGTTGTTTACACATTTTCCTGCACTTCACGTCATCAGTCTTTCGGGTCACACAATGTCTGGGAAAACGTTCACTTATTTTTGCAAACAATTGCCAAGATGTTTGGAGACAATTGAGATCCAATGGGACGCGAGAGTTGAAGATAAAATCATTTACAAATTGAGCGAGAAGGAATTGGGCGTTCCATTGGAAAATCATCTGCATTTCTCTATTGGACAATTTTCAGAGAATTACGAGATTTGGACAAATGGTTTTGTTGGGAATTTACCATGTAATTTACCTTATTTAATTGTAATGTTGATTAATGATATTAATGAATAATAATTAAAATTTCTGATTTTTGATTAAATTATGGTTATTAGGATGGTAGTTAATTATAATTAATTTAAAAGGTTTAAAGAAGCTGGAAATTCATGGGAAGGGGGGAACTTTGAAAGGCCACGTTTTCCAAAGCTTCCAAAGAAGTTGGATTCTTGAAGCTGGGATTTACTCATTGAGGAATACGCTCACAAATCTTCGCCTACCATATGTAATTTAATAATTAAAATAGCCATTAAAATTATTAAATTATATTGACTTTGTATGTAAGTAAAGTTAGTAAATAACGTCTTTACGATTTCAGATCCCGGGAATCATTCTCGAAGAAATTGGTAAGAATTTGCCGAGACTCTTGGATCTCAAGTTAACTGGAGACAAGTGTTTATGTTCAATAGCAAAATCTGCAATCCGCGAAATGCTGCCAAAATGTCAAATTACTTACCTGACATGTTTTTGCCCAAAGGATCTCTTAGAAGATGAATTTTTCTCTTATCTCGATAATTTTTGCCCAAACAATGTTGATTCATAAATTTTTAGTAACAACTTCTCTTCCAATTTTTAATCATTCCAAAAATTATTTAATCTAGGATATTTATCAGTTTATCTGTTAAACAAATATTTTGAATTGTTAAAACGAAAAATAAATCAAAATTGTTGTTTAGAATATTCGATATTCATTATTTCAAAGCTTATCTCTAAAAATGATTTTATATTCATTATATCTCATATTAAGCCTTAAATCAAATGTATTCATTCTATTCATACAAAAATGCCAATGATTAATCTGATTAATTATATTTTAAATGTTCATCTCTGAAATGAACCAAATTCATTTAAAAGACCTCATATTAAATTGACATGGGATTTGAATTATACGATTTATCCCAAAAACAAATGGAATAAATTATACAAAAGAAATATAAAGAATGAAAGGAATCAAATGAATGAATTTTAATTTCGTACCATTTGGAAACCACAACCATATTCCTAATTGAAATCTTTTAAGACCATCTCAACTCTCATTGATTTTGTTTTTAATGAACCGACCTTTATTCGTCATAATTAAATAAGTACAAGGTAAATCCATATCTATAATTCGAGTGATGGAAATCGCAACCAATACGGCCAATACCAACTCCACAAAGAAGACCTACACTTGTAAATTCAATCGCGGGTGGAATCGAATCAAGGGACAAATAATGCTCAAAAACGAATCTCTTGACTTCATCATTCGAATGATTAAAGAAATCCCTGATGAGAAATTCAACAGAAAAACTCAAAATGAATTTAAGAACTATTTCCAACATCTTCCGCCAGAAGTGATCTTTGACATTAACCGAAGATGTGTAACGACCTATTGCTCTATGAAAGCAACCATAAGAACTTTCTCCATATTTCCTCCTCCTATAGGATTCAAATCAATTGATCTTGTAGGATCGTACAAGTATACCTCGAATTTCGAATTTATAAAATAATTAACTCCACAATAACAATAAAATACAAATATTGAGTTTGTTCTCTAATTGATACAATTACAGGGGAACTGACTGTTGCACATTAAATACCAAGCTTTGGTTCTGGGGATTTAATTCAGACCGTTGTCTTTCCAAGGACGAAACAAAAATATTTCAGAGTCTTATTTCCAAATCAGTTTTAAATCATTTGATCTCGCTTTCATTATGGCCAAGGGAAGAAGTAATCGAAGGAAGAATCATCAAGAAGATTTTGACAAACGCCCCATTTTTACGCTCTTTGACTCTTCGCGGTGCAGTCGACGACAGCATTCTTCTCACTTTGGCTAAATCCTGCCCGCTATTAATGCGCATGGATTTTGCGAGATCGCTCAGGATCACTGATTCCGGCTTAAAAAACCTTTCATTACTTCAACCGAAACGCCGCATCAAAATGAATGAGATGATCAAGGAATTAATTAGCTTTTCTTTTACTTCAAGACTCCTTCGATTGAATAATAAACCAAGTGCTCAGACAAGATCTATGAATGAAGATTGGAACACTTTCCATTTGAAACATGTAGAAGATGGGTGGAAAACTTCATGTGTCAAAAACTTGCAAAGTGTCAGATTTTCCCTCAATAGTAAAGTGACCAATGCAGGGCTTCAAGTTTTTGGTCTTATAATGGACATTGGATATCGAGTTCCCAACCCACCGGATGTTGTTGTGTTTCGGCCAAAATATCCAAGGATCATTTTTGGGCTAAAATATCAAATTGGATTTAAATTGAATTTCTTAAAAGAGGCGTTTGAACGGAATGAATGTGAATTCATATGGTCAGATGAGGAAATGACTAATTTGGAAAATGTTCTGAAAATCGTTTTGAATAGCGCTGATCAATCTCCCAATTCTATCTTTGAAATTGATTTGTACAAATTACCCAATGGGAATTTTGAAATTTATGCAAGAAAATTGGGATGTCTTTACATTAGAGTAACAATCATAAAATTAACATTTACATACATATTGAACGTTAATTCCTATATTACTATAAAATTAATTATTTAAAATATACATTTTAAAATATAGTATAAATTGGTATTTTAATAAAATGTTGTAATTTATGGCTCATTTATTAAAATATAAAATAGGGATTTTTCGAACTCAAATTGTCACCATTTCCAACTGTTACCAAACTTATTATGCCATGGGAGAGTTTCAGTTGGAGTTTTCGAAAAATTGTCACACTCTCAGATCTTGCCTTGTATTGTCCGAACATAAAAAACATTAAAGGACGCGTTACAGGAAATCTTGATTCAAGTCCTTATAGATTTAGATTTCTACAATTTGTTGAAATATGGACTTTAGAAGTAAGATCAATATATTAATTATAAGAAATTTATACAAAAATATTGTAAATATTATTTAATAAATAGTATTTACATATTAGATAACAAGTATACTTATATGGTTATGGTATATATTTGGAATTTGGAATAATCTTATTATAGGACACAACAATTGTTTCATTGTTAACGAGGTCCGACAATTTGAAAATCCTTGATGTGAAGAATGTGCGGGTTGAATCTGACGATCTCCGGAAACTCAACGACGACCATATTAATGAATTTATCGACAATCACATGATTCCAGAAAGTCTTGAAGAATTTATCATTCGCCCTACTGACATTTCCTCAACTGCCTTGAAGCGTTTAATTTCTGCGTGCCCCAATATGAAAAGAATTGGAGATTTGGAATGTTGGTCGATTAATAACGAAGAAATTGAAGAGTTAAACCAGGAATTGAGAAGTGCAAATTCCAAATGTTCCCTCATTGTATCTACATTCCCCCCTCGTTTGATACCGATTCCTGGTTTTGAATATTAATTGATTAGAAATAGGAAAGAAAAATGTTCATTTTAAAGCTAATTGTTTAAATTAAATTAAATTAAACAATACAATTCTATAATGCAGTTCTTTCCATATTCAAAAAATAGGAAAAGGTTATTTTAAACAAAAATATATAATATTATTATGTTAATATTTCCGAATCAAGAAAAATTTCTTGTATGATATACATATATTTTAGCTTATTGGATATTGTCAAATAATTAAATATTATTTAAGTATTTTAACATTAAGCGAAATGTTATATCCACTGTGTGAATTTTAATAATAAGAAAAATAAATATTTAATTGTATTAATAATAAGAAAGTAATTACAATTTTATAATTATTTTTAGAGAAAAACCTTGACCTTCCTTATGATGACATAAGGAAGGTCAAATTAATTATAATATATGTGAAATATAATTGTAATTATGTAATGTCTATTGTTTAATTTTTCAAAAATACATTTTTGATAGGATCTTATACATAATAAATAAATAAACTTACAAGTAACAAAAAGTCGTCGTCATTATCGCTATCGGTGTTTATACCAATTTATTCCTCATGATCCATTTCTCAATAATGACAATTAATTGTCACTTTGTCACACTTATTGGATTAATTAAATAAAGTTTAATGAAATGAAAAACGAGAATCCAAATCGGATTATGGATAGAACCAAAAAGTAGCATTTTATAGGTTCGCATTACATAGAGTATCTTTAACCCCATATTAAATTGTTAAAAATGCATATAACATATGAATTGTTTCATTCATATTGTTTCATTAAAAAGAAGACGAAGAATTCATTTTGCCAGATGATCAATTAATTTGTCCAAAATGCTACAAGGAATTTGCCAATCTGAAATCATTCGAAGACCATACAAAAAGTTGTAAAAAATGAAAAAAAGCTTAAATCATTGAAATAACAAAAAGTACTGAAAGAAAAAATACTTCAAAGGCTATCAAGCCAAGAATCACAAGTTGCCATTTAAAAAAAACAATCAAATGCCCTCTCTGCGATTTAAGTTTTAAATTAAAAAGCCATTTAGATGTTCATATTAGAACTCACACAAAAGAAAGATCATTAAGTGTGACCTTTGCAAAAAGACCTTTACAAGTAAATAACATTTAATTTATCATAAGAATAGTCGCATTCACGTTACTGAAAAACCAATTATTAGAAGAAAAAAACAATTGCAACTCTTCACAAATGCAATCAATGTTTTAGGGATTTTCGACACGATATAAATACATGGCATATCCAAGTTAGCCTAAGGCCGACGTCCAAGATAGCCGAATAGCCGACGTTTTTCCTTAAGCATTACAAGCCCTATCTAATTTCCAAGTTAGCCGAAGATCCGACGTTCAAGATAGCCGAATTTATTTTATTAATAGCGCTAGTGGCGCAGAATATAGTTGCATATAAGGTAGATGTTTCATATTGCCCTATAGATGTTGCAGAATTCCCCGTAATTTCTTTTGTGGTAATACTTTCTGTAGTTACCTCCTTTCGGGTAACAATTATCTCTTTTCGGGTAAGGTTACCCGTTTTGGACCCATTATCCGACCCGACCGAAATTATCTAATGCAATCAATATCCTCCATGTTGCTCTATAGTCTATATGGTTTATAAATTTTACAAGATATACATATATAAATTCTTTATCAATTCGCAACCAGGTAAAAAATTTATGATACTAGATAAATTTTAAAACGTTAACTGGAAGCACAATTTAATTCGCCTTATATAAAATCAAATAAAACATATAATGCTTATATATTAAATAATATTCATAAAGAATAATAAATGCAATTTAAATTAAATTAATACATAAAGCAAAATGTAAATTATTAATAAAGATATACATAATTTTGGTTATTATGTTAGATATTAACAAAATTACATTTAAATAAATGACTGATGTTTTGAGAATATTTCTTGATTCAAATGTTTATTCATTAACAATTCACGTTCACTCACATTGTTAGTTAACATTGCATTGGCCATTTTTGCATTAAAGTTGGTTCAACAAAGAGAATGCTAGTAGATTGGCAAGGAATGAGAGTGGGAGTGACTCATTTCTTCAAAATTAAAATCATGCTATTAAAAGCAATTATTTATACTTATTTGTATTAAATAAACATTGAAATTGTAAATACCTAAGTATGTAGGTATATAGGTATCAATAAATGTTATACGATACTACTGGGGAATTTTGGTACAATAGTACAAGATTCGTCTAAAAGTACGTGACTAGACATTGCTATACAGATGTTTCTTTTATGAAATTCATATCAAATGTCAAATCAAATTGACAAATTTCCAATTTGAAGTTGGGTTAAATTAGAAATTTAAATTTTTTTACTGTTTATTTGATAAATTAAAATGAGTTTGTCGAGTGCAAATTTACTAGAGCATTACAAGAAGAAGTTTCCGACCTTAAAAGACCTTCGAGTTTCCATTCAACGATTAAAGATTCCGAGTTTAATTGTTGGGAATACAATTTCAAATTTGAGAATGCCAAATAAATGCCAACAAAGTGTTGTAAGTCATTCTTACCAGTTGCATATAAAAGAAGGTAATATTTAATAAACTAATCGTAAATAAATATAAAATGAATGTACAGCAAATTTAAATATATGTATTCTATTTGCAAATATAAAAGGTAAATAACTATAAATTTTTAGACAAGAAGTCTTAATATATTACTTAACATACATTTAGAAAAAGAATTTGCCTGTTTTTTGGAAAATGACATAATTAAAGAAGAAATTTATTCTTCGATAAATTCAGAAGAAGGTGAAATTAATTTATATATTATTTACATTCCATTTCTATAATACGAAAATTTTTTGACAAAATTAACTATTTAATAAAAATTTAATACAATAAAAATTAATAAAATGTATAGATGGAAGTTCAATATAAATTATGGATTATATATTTTAAATAGATCCATTGTGCACATCGATTAAAAACGAAGAATTCATTTTGCCAGATGACATATTAATTTGTCATAAATGTAATAAGGAATTTGTCAATCCCAACTCGTTTGAAGCTCATTCAAAAATCTGTAAAAGAAAACAAATGTTCACATTGGACATCAATCACAAGACAAAGAAACTTGACCAAAGTAATAACAAATCGGTGTTGATCGATGAACCTTGCAACCAAGAGGAGATGGTATTTAAATGCAATTTTTGTTTAAAACAATTTACCAACAAAGCCAGTTATAAATATCATGTAAGCCAGCATTTAAATACAAATATTTTGAAATGCTCTGAATGTAATTATACAACCAAAAATAAATTCAACTTAAAATGCCATTTAAGAATTCACACAGGGGAAAAACCGTATGAATGTGAATTTTGTAAAATGAAGTTTAGAACAGGAACTGAATTAAAATTACATAGTCTAATTCACTTTAACACATGCAATATTTGCCTTGAGATTTACAGTGATCGCGATGATTTATTAAACAAAGGTTGCATTGATCCAGAAACTGGTTTATTTAATAAACACGAATTTCGGGAAAATGAAAGAATTTTCAAATGTAGTGAATGTGAAAAGAGTTATCTGTCAAAACCAAGTTTAAAGAATCACGTGAAAATGTATCACTCAAATTCAGTTAAAGAATTTGGGTGCGATATTTGCCATAAAAGATTTATTAGTCAATACATGTTAAAGCGGCACGTTCTTCACCATACAGAAGAAAAGAAATTTGAATGCCAACATTGTGGTAAATTTTACAAAACTAAAATGCAATTACATGATCATGTAAGATCACATTTGAATATTAGGCCACATATTTGTTCAATTTGTAAAAAGGGTTTTATATTTAAAAGTCATTTGAATGCTCACTTGATAGTCCATTCCAATAATTCTAACAAAGAGTTTAATTGCGAAATTTGCCAGTTAAAATTTATAAGTAGTAAAAGTTTACAAAGCCATTTGCGATTAAAACACCCTTATAGTTTAGGGCTTACGGTTTATAAAAAGACCGGAAAAGGTACAATAGAATGTGAAAGATGTGAAAAATCATTTTCAAGGGGTCATATAAAATCACATTTAGAAATATGCGGAACGACACCTAAAAAATTTGAGTGTGAAAAATGTAAAAAATCATTTTCAAAGGGTCATATAAAATCACATTTAAAAATATGCGGAACGACACCTAAAAATTTTGAGTGTGATAAATGTAAAAAATCATTTACAAGGGCAAGTTGTATAAAAAACCATATAAAATTTTGCGGTTTTCCCAAGAACATTAAATGTGAAAAATCAATTTCATATTTATCATATTTACAAAGATGTCTAAAAAGTTACAGAAATCCATCTAAAAGTACTAAATGTGAAAAATGTCAGAAATTATTTGCAAATTCGTGGAATTTAAAAAAACATCTAAAAATATGTGGAACGCGCCTTAAAAGTATTAAATGTGATAAATGTAAAAAATTATTTCCAAATTTGTTGGATTTAAAAAATCATCTTGAAATTTGCAGAACTCCACTTAAGAATTTAAAATGTGAAAAATGTGAAAAATCTTTTGACAATTTGAGTAATTTTAAAAGACATGTAAAAAGTTGCGGTGCTCCTCCTAAGATTTTTAAGTGTCAAAATTGTACAAAATTCTATTCAAATTTGAGTGGTTTACATCAACATGTTAAAAGTTGTGGAAAGTCTCCTAAGAATATTAAATGTGAAAAATGTGATAAATCAATCTCGAATTGGATTGTTTTAAAAAATCACATCAAAATTTGCGGAGACCCTTCTAGGATTAAATGTGAAAAATGTGAAAAATCATTTGCGAAGGCTTCTATAAACAAGCATGTAAAATATTGCGGAACGTCGACGAAAAAACCGAAAACTCCGAAATGTGATTTTTGTGGGAAATGCTTTGCAAATTTAAATGGTAAAAGACGACATGAGGAAAGATATTTTGATGGAAGTTGTCTTAAAGTGATTTTAAATCGCGAACTTCAAACAACATTATTTTCGGACCAGCAAGGATTGAAAACTGGTTTCATCCCTTTTCTACAACCAGAAAATGGTATAATAAATAAAATAATACTATTTAGTATTATTTTAAATTAGCATCTTCATTAAATTATTGGGTATCAATTTTTTCCAAATAATTGCAATATGTAAATTATTTTTAGGTGAACACTCGAGACAACCGATAATACCGAGTGATAACACAATTAATGAAGAAATTCAAGTAGTCTACTCTTCCATAAAATCACAAAATCAAGGAGGTAAAATTTATTTCACCAACTATATTTTCTAATGGATATTTTTTATAAGTTAGTTAAATACACTATGAATTATTGTTTTTACTCTTTAATTATTATTACATATTACAATAGATCCAATTATAAATTACCACAGTTGAATTATTTTTGTGAAACAAATATAGTATGTTATATATTTAAATAATATGGATCTTTACCTTGTATTTCTTTTAGTTCTGATTGCTCCATTACCCTTGAATGACAATCAACACGAAGAATTCATTTTGCCAGATTATGCCCGATTAATCTGTCCAAAATGCACCAAGGAATTTGTCAGTCCGAACTCACTTGATGCCCATTCAAAAATATGTAAAGTAATTCCCAGAGCTGATACTGATAAAATGAGTAATAAATGTGAAACGTGTGGAAAAAACTTTTCACATCCTTCTGTTCTAGCACATCATAAGAAAAATTTTTCTGTTAAAAATTGCCTTGAGTGGGATTTAAAACGCAAAGAGAACAAATTATACTTAATGAAAGAAAAAACAATCGTTGGGGATAAAATTATATTCAAATGCTTAACTTGCGATAAATCTTTTGAAAATGAAATATTAATGAGAAGACATCGTGTAATTTGTTTAAATAAGAAACCCAAATCCACTAAAGTGGCTAAACGAACAAAAAGGGAAAATTTTGTTTGTCCGCACTGTGAAATTGTATATAAATCCAAATATCATTTTACAATTCACGTCGATTCCCACAATGACGGAAATGATTTTTCATGTGATTTGTGTAACAAAAAATTTATCTGTGAAAAAAATTTAAATCAACATTCTTGTACTAGTCCTAAGAGGAGGAGAAAGAGAATAAAACTTTAAATGTGATTTTTGGGGTAAAATCAATTTCCTTTTAAAACATAATAAATATATTTGTGAATATTATTAATAATATTACTGGGTTATGTAGGTATGTAGGTATTTATTTGTTTGTATTGTGTATTAACACATTTTAAAATGTTATTTGTTACTTAATTGCTACATTTTAAATATTATATATGTTACTAACATATAATAGATTCAACTCATATCCAATACTCTGTGTATAATAAAGTTTCGTAAAAATGCATTATTGGATGAATTAAAAAAATGTTAAAAATGAATGTGTATTTATTAAATAATTATTTTAAAGATAATTTAACAATTCAACAAAGTGTTCCTTCGATATCTGAAAAGAAGACCACAGTCCTTGGGTTTGGATCCGATTCTTCATCATTGTTATTATTTTGTTTCCTTTCTAAATTCCCTTCTTCCAATTTCCTTCCCTTCTCGTCAACTTTTAATTTCTCACCATCTTCGGGATTATCTCCCTTCCTTTTGCAGGGGCATTTAGTAAATATTCTGTCGTAAGGAGCCAAGCTCCGCATAAATTCGGGAAGGAATTTCCAATTTTGAAGGAAAATGGGCAGTATTTGCGGTCGGTAATTTTGAATGATTTTCAAAATTCCCACAATTATTCCCAAAACTGCAATTAAGGAAACGAGACAGATGACGTAGATCGGACCAGCAAAAGAAAGCCCAATGAAGATCGCTGGGATGATCGCGAACATAAAAACCATATAAACAACTGCAAACCATCGATATTTTGCCGTGGTGTTTCCCATGAACATTGCCAGTTTGATTGGAATTCTCGTGAATGGAATTGGGTAAAAGAGAAGGATCCCTGTCAAGTTGAAAAATAAATGACAAAGTGCTATCTGAAAATGAAAATAATAAAAAATTTAAAAAATTAAATATGTATTGTATTACAATACCATTATTTAATTAATATAAAATTTTATATGTAATTCCAAAAAAATATTTATAATTTTTATTTTTATCAACTTACTTGCATAGATGGAAAAAAAGCTTTCCCTTCAACTGCCATTGAAGCTAATAAAGCTGTTGTCGTAGTCCCAATATTAGATCCAAGCGTTAGAGGATAAACCCGTTCTAAAGAAATAACTCCAAGACCCACAAGTGGAGTTAACGCAGATGTAAAAACTGATGAACTTTGAACTAAAAACCTGCAAAATTATTATAAAATTATTAATAATTGTTAATAAAACAGATCTTTTCAACATTTGATGATTTATGTAAATTAAATTCAATCGTACGTCATAAGAGCCCCAATGAGGATCGCAACATATCCAGTGAGCCAAGGAACATAAGGAATGTCGGCATTGATTGTTTTGCTTATAACTTTCCTCATTGGACCTGGATTAAATAAATTATAATTTAGGATTTTTTAGCCAGTATATTAAAAGTTAAATCATTTAAATTTTACCGGCTAAAACTGAGTTGAGTACTTTGACGATTAAGATGAGACAAGAGCACAGAGTCACAAGAGATATAAAAAGGATAATCCCACCCGCCGCTGCGTCACTTAAACTTGTCCCGGCAAATATGAAATTACCTTTAAATACAAAATATTTAATCCACATTAATACATGCATATTTAATCTGCATTTGTCAAATAATTGAAATAATATATTTTTAAGACATATTTAAAACTTCATTTAATTTAGTAATACGTAGTTAAGTTACATTATGCTATTAAGTTATAGTATTACATTTTGTATTTAATTCCTGAATAAATGTATGAGTGTTTGTAAATAAAATAATTCCAGTTGGGTCTTTGACAACTTCTTCCAAAGACACAGTTGCAAATTTATCTCCACAATTTTCCTTGATTAGAGAAAGATTATCTCCATCGGTACAATTTGGGTTTGACCAACAATCAAGCACATTTTTGTCAAGTTGAACAATTAAGTTAACGAAGGGTTTTGTTAAAACTGAAAGAAGTTGAATTTCCCCGCCGCTTTGTGTGTCAGGCATTAGTCCGTTCATTACAGCCTTTGAAAGATGGAAGAGATAGCCAGTGGCCACCTCAACAACAAGAAGAACAACAACGGTCACCCAATTGAACATGTCGAGGATTGTCGCCCCGGCGAATGCAAGTCGGAATTGATCACGATCACCTGCTTGACTAAATGACACGATCGTGTTGGTAATGGAAGTTCCTATTCAAAATAAAATTTTCCTTAATATTAAATTTAAAAAATAATTTTAAAGTAATTTCATTTAAAACTAATTGTAAGTAATTAAATCATCATAAATGTATTTTATAAAGATAGTTAATATTGAAATTTTATTTTACCAATATTTGAACCCATTACTAATGGAATAGCAACGTCAACTTCCATAACTATAAAAACATAATGATTTTATAAATTAATGTATTAATTTATATTTTATAATCGTAATTATAATTATACTTTAGATGTACATAGTTTTCACTCACAACCAGCCGAAACCATTCCGACAATAATGGAAGTAGCGGTTGAAGAAGATTGGACAAGAACAGTCGTAAGAATTCCAATCATCACCCCAACAACGGGATTTCTCAATAAGCCACTCTGTTTGAAAATTTCCCCCGCCGTTCTTCCTCCCAATAGTCTAAATCCTAAAGACAAGAGATCCAAGGAAACTACAAAGAAATAAAGAAGCGCCAAGAGACAAATTCCCTTCCCAACTCCTATCCCAATCGACATCCATTTCTCTTGCCAAGATTTCTCCTTTTCGGGAGGATCTTCAGGATCTGCCAAAGGAACAACTTCTTTCGATTTTCCTCTTCTGTAGGGGATTTTAGGGATTTTGGTGAAATTGGGGGAACTTTGAATGGAAGTTGGAACAGATTCAGAAGATTCGGACATTCGATTCTTCCTTCGTCCCTCATTCTCCTATAATTAAAACCATTAAATTAATAATTTAACTTTTTGTATTCTTCGTATTAATATTTCATTGTTAGCTCAAACTTGTATTATTTAATTCTTTCAATGCGAACTGCCACTCCTAGTACTCCTATTTTGTTGACTATTATTATTATTACAATACCTAAATATTACGAATGCATACTGTGGGTATTTTACTATTGTAGCAAAGTCAGCAAAGTGACAATGTTTAGAATTGTCATTTTAAAATAGTTGAAGGGTTAAAGTGAGAAGAAACGAATGCAAATAGTTTTGAATTCCGTTATAAACCTCTTTATGGTTTAATTATGCATCCGCTCAACTTGTAAAGAGTTGTGACGGTGGTGTGCACACCGTGAAATACCCACCTACTTCTCACTTCATCCTAATTTAAATATAAGTCTATGTGTATACATATATATATTCATATTTTTAACACTTTATGAGTCAAATTCTACAAAAGTAAAATAGCGACCCATATTGATATTTTTGTAAAAAATATCATTCAAAAACATAAAATATCTCACATTAGTAAAAATACCTGACCTAGTTTTAACTATGATTATAAAATAACAATAAATTACATAATAAATTAAGTCATTATGTTGATATAAGCATATTCTACTCAACTTTTGATATAAAATAGACGTATGGTATTTAGAATGTTATTGTTATTATTATTAAAAGTAAATATTTATGCCGAACTTTTAATTAAATATTAAATGTGCTATTATTAAAATTAAAGTTTATCAACCTAAACGTTGAAAATATATGCATAGGTATATGAATTTCCCTATATTACGTTCATATTACTGACCTTATTTGTTGGGGAAAAGGCGAATGTATTTGGTAGAATTTGCTTCGACGGCGTCATGACAGTGTCAATGTGTGGGAAAAAAACATCTTCCTCTCCTGCTTCAGTTCCTGACTCGGAGGTGACTGAAGTGAACCGACGAAGACGACGAGGAGATTCCTGAAGGAGAACTGGCCCAATCTTCACTTCCATATTATTAATAAGATTTCCCCTCTTAAACTTCCACCCTCCCTCACCTTCTTCCACCTCACAGTTAAACTCTTCAAATCCAACTTACAACTCAGGAGGAAATGAGGGTGAATAAATGATAAACTTTTTTTAATTCCTTGCTACAATTAATCATATATGGGAATCACTTGCTCACTTATTCTTAACTATAACATATGAGTTTTGTTCAGCGGTGTATATGAATTATAAGGTAAATTTATTTGAACATTTCTCCCAGGTGAAACAACTCGCCTCGTTATTTTTCTTATCTTCTCACTACGCTTCGCCTCCTTCAACTTTTTTCAAAATATGGAATGCTTCAAACAAATGTAAAATCAACTTCGGGATGTGTTAAAAGTTATCTGGGCCCGATTGCAACTTTTCTTCTATTTGGGCCATCTAGTAAGGATGTGTTATTGTATGTGATTATATACATAAATTACATCTGTATGAATATAATCTACGATATAGGTATATGAACAATATAGAACATAACACTTCACTGTGTGAGATTTAATGTTTTATAGGTAAAGTTTTTATAGTTGTGTTAATGTTCTTTATTGTATCCCTTTCCCACTCTCACTATTTGCACTTGATAAAATATAAGTTTTAATCTCTGCAGCTAAATGTACTTCCATATGATAAAAAATCCTAAATTGTAAAATTGAAATCTACACAGGAATTTATTGAAAGTAAACAGTTGAACATTTAAATTGCGTAAACTTTGAATATTTTTATCAATATTAAGAAATAATCACTGAAACACTTTTGATAAATACACACCGAATATTGACATTATTGATTAATACAATATTGGCCAATTTTATTTATTTAACTTTTAAACTATTTTCAAATTTTAAATAAAGAGTAGAACTTTCAAAAAATGTTTAAAAAAGTTCTTATAAAATAAACGATGTAAACGTTCTTTATTATTTATTCTAACTAATATTCAGCAGTTTAACAATAAGGTTTAGAAATAATGATTGATTGACTTTAAATTAATAAATGAGAGAAGTTTAATCAATTTGTGATTTGTGTTAAGTATGAAGTGAATGGAGTAACGTTGTCTTTGTAGAATACACTAATAAGGATATTCTACTTTAGATGTTGAATGCTGAACACTTTGATTGTCTCATTATTTTTAAATGTAATTGTGGTGACGAGGTTGACAAATGACTCACTGTTGATGAATTCACATGTAACTGTTAAACTAGTAAAACTTGGTATGGCATTTAACTATATACGTATTAGTTAAAAGCTTTTTATGAGATTATGTAGAAATGAAGATAGTGAGTAAGTGTGTAATTATAAGTTTGGGTGTTATTATGCAAGAGTCGGTTTGTGGAAGTGTACTTGAATCTATTTACACTTATTATCCCCACTTGATTAATGCTAATTTAACTTCCGCTTATTTAATTCAGAATGCATTGAAAGAAACCTCCAGAGTTCTTCGCCCTTCTCATCCTTGCCCTTACAATTAATTCATTTGAAATGCAAAAACGCATCCCACGATACACGATGCTCTCTTTGGTTTTAAAGATTTTATATTAACTATATATTAGTATTATACCAAGACTACTCTATATATGCGTTGGGTTAATGATTTAAAAAAAATGATGCTTAAAAGAAAATTCTGAAATACAATAACAATACAATACTATACCAGTATACCATACATGGGTATAAAATTCTACTAATATATATACCGTTATTGTTCAAATAAGAGCCTCTGTTCGAATAATATCCCTGCTCGAATAAGAGCCCCCCTCGGAATCTAATTTTTTAATAAGAGCCTAGGCTCTATCCCGCGCACAAAATTCAAAATAGCGTTCTGTCAAAAGTCAATATTACTTGTCGATTTAAATTTATTGTTTATTTCCAATATTTAAACAATTAAAATGTCATTAAAGAAGCAATATTCAATTTCATATAAACTTGATGTTATAAATGAAGGCTCTAGCAGCGATGAAGAATAATATTGTTGTAATTTGACGAAATAAATTTATATAAATGAACAATATTTCTAAATTATTTAATAAGAGCCTCTACTCGAATAAGAGCCCCCCCCCCCATGAAACCTAATTTTTTAATAAGAGCCCAGGCTCTTAATCGAACAATATTTTAATTACATATTGTAATTTTGTTATTGAGATTGCTTATTTATTGGTAAATAAAAACGCTGAATTAAAATTTTTATTTGAACCAATTATTCCCAATTAATACAATTGAAACTAAATAAAAGTAAGACAACTTGATAAATAATTAAAATACCCAATAAAAGTTTTAAAGGCCAAAGCCAATAAGTCTATTTGAATAAATAGATATAATTGTATATTTTATAGTGACATTAAATATTTGAGGGGATCGCTAGCCTTGGAAGATAATTCTCGGATTTTAAGCATGCATTAGTTTATCATAATAAAGGGATTTATTTATAATTTGTTGTTTATCTCCATTTCCTTTCTGAATTCCCGTGATTTAGGCCCAATGAAAATATTTTGAGAAACATTGAGAACATTCATATTGTTATTAAATAATTTATTATATTTATATTATTATATTTACATTGTAGGTATACTAAAGTAGATTTCACAAACAAATGTACTGATTGTGAGTGCAAAGTTCCCGGAAAAAATTTCCACATTACCGAATTAATATTTTTTTATTTATCTATAAAAAGTTAATGCCTGCTTATAACTCATCCAAAAACAAAAAACTGTTAAAATGAAAATTTTAAGAGGCATTATCTTAAATATTGTGGATGCTTTCATACTTCTAATGGTAAATGGTGAGATGTGGTGATGGTTGAAGTTGAATAACAAGACTTGGTTTGGTTTAAATGAAATAAACAGAAACATACGACGGAGTTTATTCAATGAAAACTTAAGGAACTCAAAGGAGACCCTTAGGCTATCGATGTCGGTGAGATACTTGCTATCTTCTAATTTGTCCAGGAGTCTCTCGAACCATCGTCCGGTAGACTCCTGCCTTTGTTTGCTTATCGGTCTATCTGCCTTGCAGATGACCTACTTATAATACTCACATTTAAAATATCTTAAGTATTCCATCATTATATCCTACAATATTATAGCGTGTAATGTTTAACTAACGACTAAAATTTTCAAAAATAAAGAAAATGATCGAAACTAACAGCAAAATTGAAATATAAACTATTAAGCTTAAAAATGATTTAAATGTTAATGGGCGTTTTTTAGTCTCTACAAATCTAATTCGGTTAAAGTTGATTGTGTCATTGAATATTTCATATCGTGGAGGAATTGCTCTTGTGGGAAGAAAATTCCCAGGTGTTAAATATGCGTTGAGTTGTTCGATATACTTAAGTTTGTTGAATATTTTTTGCTGTGTGTCCATATTTTTCTCCCAAAATGAAAATATTCCCTTTTCAAATAAATTAAAAAATTCATTTTGGAAAAATGGTTCTAATAAATTACTTACTGTTTGTGTAACAATTTTCATATCAAAGCGAAGATTTTTGTTTTTATTTTTCAAAACAAATATTTCTTGTTCAAACATGGCAAAAAGAGATTCAAAAATACTCAGAGCTTCAAACGTATCAAATATAATAAAATTCAATTCTGGTGGTAAATGTTTCAAATTTTCTTCGAACGGTTTATCTAACCTAACATACTTTTTTACAGCTTTAACTCTTAATGTATATACTAACGAATGAATTTTTTTAATAGAGTAAAGATTTAAATCAAACGTGATAATATTTCCAAATAAAATCTTAAACTCATTTTTATGTGCGTTATCAATTGCCATAAAGTTTTTAAATTTACTTAATATTTTTTGTGGTGATAAAGTTGTAGAAAAAATGGTAAGTGGGGTTTGTGCTAAAGCTTCAATAGATTGAGGTAAATTTGGTTCCGATTCTTTTGAAATAAACGAATAAATTTTTCCTTTATACGCATTTGTAATAATAAACGTAAATAAAATCCAAATTGAAATAAACAACGTTAAAATTGAAATCAATATAAAATGCTTTTTCTTGGTTTGAAAAATTCGAAAATAACCGCGGAGAAATTCTTGATCAAATATTGAAGTATAGAACATTAACCATATAACATTAAATTCAATCATAAATTTGAAATTATTTCCATCCTCAATTTTAATTGATATACACAAGAAAAGAACAATTACAATTAATATAAAAAGTAAACTAAAAATCCAAGTATAGAGATCAAAAGGTTTTCCCAATGTTCCCCAATTTAAAACTCCTTTATCAAATATTCCAATTAAGGAATAAGACTCAAAATTCACTGATGCTAACATATAAGAAAATAATAATGAGACATTCGAAGACTGATTATAAATTATATTATTTACAGGAGTTTGGTAAAATCCGATCAAATCGAAATCTTTATCTTTGCCAAATTCTGGATTGAGCAATTTCACAAAAGTTTTGGTCATATTATATTTAAATGCTATTTCATAAATGGTGCAATCCTGTAATGACATATTAATGAAACTAGGCATAAAACAATTGTCTTTTGTAGAACGTGAATTAGTTACAATTTTAATATAATTCAGATTTTTAATGGATTTTTTCCAAACTGATAATATTTTTTTCCAATTATTTGAATGTTTATTTTTCAACATTTTTTGAGGTTCTGGGATTTGTGATGTTATTTTATTATTTAATATTGTCCCAGATCTTGGAGTAATATTTATTATATTTAAAGGTCCAGTCAAATCAGCAACATATAAATAACAAGTTATTTTGGTAAATTTTAGTAGTTTGCCAATATATGGATTTAATCTATCAATGACTTGAGGTGGAAATTTTAAAGAATATGCTATCAATGTAAAAACTGGATTGTAAGGGGTCATGTTAAAATAATTCGATTGTTGAAAAGTATTCAAATAACAGTTTACATATTCAGTGATAACTTCTTTTTTCAATATTTTAATGCCATTTAAAATTTGTGGAAATGTAAAAATATAAAATTTTGTCGAACATTTCAAAAATTTTGTCAAAAAATATTTCTTGCTTTCTAAATGATGAGATTTCCAGTAATTATCGAAATTATTATCGTAATTATTTAATACTATTGATGTATTAAAAAACGAATAAATATAAAGATATTTTAAAGGAAAATCATTTTCTAATAAAATATTTTCTTTCCAATTGCTTACAAAATCAATATTGCATTCTTTTAATGACAACAAATTTTCTGAAACAGAAGTTATTTGGAAATTATTATTATAAATTATTGGAAACTCGATCGAAACTTTAAAGATACTGTAAAATATTACCAAAAATATTAAATATGTAATCTTTACTTGCATATTTTAATTTTTTTATGTTGGATTTTTCTATTATATTTATGAATTTACAATTGTCTATGTGTGCTGAAACAACTTATATTAACAAGTAGAAGATTCTCATTATTACTGAATCCTTTTTTTTCTTTCGCGATTCACTAATCAAAGCGATTCTAATTATATATTAATGAAATATAA
Organism: Neelides folsomi; assembly: GCA_034687125.1. Classification (NCBI taxonomy): domain Eukaryota; kingdom Metazoa; phylum Arthropoda; class Collembola; order Neelipleona; family Neelidae; genus Neelides; species Neelides folsomi. Next base: position 44,129 of record JAQGBZ010000297.1, on the reverse strand, counting down.
GGATTTATTCACGTAAATTGTTTTTAATATTGATTAAACATCATTATAATTTATTTTATTTATATTATTAAAAACAAGTAAAGAATTAGATAGCATAAACATAGTACTTACGATTATATAAAGCATTACTTAAGTTCATTAAAATATTGATTGTGCTAAACATAAAGATAGACACATCTCTAATTTTTTAGTCTTCAAATTTCAAAGTCGTTTCAGCCCTTTATTCTTTCTCTAATGAACATTCAATTATTCAATATTAGTCTACTATAATGCATTCACGGGGAATTTAGGTCTGAGTTATAGGAAGGCCCCTGCATCTGCATTATTTAAATTTTGTTACCAACTAAACTGAGAATTTTTATTAATGCACATGATGAGCTAATGTATAACTCAGACCTAAATTCGCCCTGAATGCACTATAGTAATAATTAATATCCTCTTATGTTTAGCTTACTTTATGCTTTTAAAAGACTATTTTAAAATGTAAAATTTGTTCAATTACTTGTTTTGATTTCTTTTTTGTTGCCCGAATTTTATCTTTATCTTTCTTTCTCTTTTCAACTTTTTCATCAATTTCGAGTTCGGAGCTTGAATCCCCATCAGAGTGATGATCATCTTTTTCTATGCTTACAATGTGGATAGTACAAGAGCAATTGACTCCACATGTGTCCCAGAGTTTCTTAACTTTCTCATCCACTCCACATCGATATTCTCCAGCATAGGCCGTTTTGCTTTTCACAACTTCATGGGATCCAATAGACACATTTATCTTTATTAGAACAATTAAGATAAATTAATACATTTAATAGAAATAAAAAAACAGTTAATGGTCCAATATCAATTGTAAATAACTGAAGTGTATTTCTTACTCCTTGGGATTCGAAAAAGTCCTTCCAAGTATTTTCCAACTCGACAACTTTATTCGTTATAATTTTCTTATCGACTTTGTTAATTTTCTTTTTAAATTCTGGAAGACTTGAGCGAACACAAACACGTTTAGGCGCCTTAAATATAAATAATATAAAAGCTTTAATTTTTAATCATTACTGCAATACTTAGGTTTGATAATTAAAAAATTAATATTTAAAATAGCTTCTTACCATTTAAACTATTTTTATTGCTTTAGAATAAAAATATTTTAACCACTTTAACATGCATTTAATATCATTAAGGAAAAAAAATCTTTATCAATTATCACAACTCGTCTGAACCATTATTTGTACAATTTTTTCAATCGATGAAAGTGTTTATTTGGGATACTTTCGCAATTAAAATTGATAAATAAATTAAACAATATTTCAAGTACACAAATTGAGCTTGATAAGAAAATGTAACAGAATGATAAAAGACAAAAATATCTGTAGAATGACAAGCAAATGATAAAGCTCCTTCAAAACTCAAACCTCCACAATTACAATTACAATTTACAATTTTATATATTTTCCAATTGAAAGTTGAGTTCTATCAGCGCAAAAGATAGCATTTAATGAGTCAGGTGAAAAATTGACGACAAAATCTATTTGTATATTATGTACTCATTCAGAACATAGGTATTTATCCTAAGTAAAATACATTATACTTATATATTTATGCTTTTGTAGTAAAGAATAAAAATTAGGTAATATTAAGGAATTTACGGTAAGGTAAATATTCATATCATATCTTACGTATGTTTTATTTCTTAAATCTTAATACATTCAAAAAATACTTTCAAAATTATATTACTAATAGCTATTTGAATATTACTAATACACCAATATACGTATTATTATAGGAAGATATTTTCTTTGATAGCTCCCTTAATATCAGCAGGAAGTGAGTTTCATTTGAATTGTAGGAATTTTTAGGTAAAAACAAAAAAACAAGTTTGTTGACCCATAATGACACTGACCCGATTTGACACTAAATGGTAAATTTATTAAAATGTCGCAAGCCACAAGTCACAAAGGTACACGTATGGTGCTGTGATGAGTGAGTTCAAAAGTGAGTTCCTACAAGTATTAGAGTATTACTCATAGCTTATATATAATTAATTTAATTCTAATTCTCTAATTAAAATCTCAAACATTTCTTTTCTAAAATCAGGTATTCAAACACATTGTGTAATTTTTGTTCAACATTAAATATTTTAATAAGTATTATTAACTTTGTCATTATTATGACATGGATTATTCATTATTTAATGTTTGATTTGGTTAGACTATTTTATTAAAGCAACCACGAGATCCACTTAAATGCTTATTTTACATATCTGAACAGTTCATCCAATTCTAGTTAGAATAAATAATCTTCCCTTATTTCATTTTCTATTCGATAAATTTTTGAAGAGTTTTTGGTTGAAGCCAACCTAAAATGTCACATTGAGTCACTTGAAGTCGTGAACAGTAAATAGCAATTATGTTTATAAAAACATGTACAATTGATGAAATATTGCTTTTCAAATATCACACATGAAAGTAATTTGTCATTTTGAGATATTATTTTATATTATACGGTATTAAAAAGCAAAAATATAGTAAATGGCTTAATTAATGGTATCTCATTGACAATTCGATTAAAAGTGCTTAGTAAAAAACGAACAATGAGAGTGCAAATTCATTGGAACCAAGTTTCAATCAGATTATTTTAATATTTATTTTGCCCTCAATACATGTATCTTACTACCTATAGTAAATAAATACCGTTACCTATATACTGTAGCTAGTTACATACAGTAAATATTGTCTATTGTTGGCATTCAAGTCATGTAATGTTAGTTTGATTTGATAGATATCTTAGATCCATGGAGAGTAGAAGAGAGAGCGAGAGAGATCTATTCAATTTAAACGTACGTAACCTATTTGTATATTCTGGATATTACTAGGAGCTTACGAGGTTAAAATTAGAGAGTTAGAATATTTGAGAGATAATAATTAAATTAATTGTATATAAGTTATTTATAACTCACTTTTGAATTCTTGAACGGGTTATTTTTGGGACAATCTTTCTCGAAGAAATCCCAAACAAGAATGAGAGTTATTATTAGTTAGTGACCAAACACAATGGCTGTTCGGGGAATTGCTAGAGGGTCAAATGTCGACTTCCTTTATGAATTCGACATTTGACATTCGATCCTTTGACATATGGGAAAACTAAACGCAGTTTGCTTTTACAGTTTTACCTAAGAGATCTAAGAAAAGTAATTGTAGTTAGAATTTCATTCACACATCCATGAACTCGATAAAATGAAAATTGAATAATATGTGTCTGCACATCCATATAGACATTTATACATTATTTAAATTCAATTTAACAATTTTAATACAAATATATATTATATACTATATACTATACATACCTATGTATATAAATATGCTTATCAATATCATTTATCGTCAATTATCATGAATGAAAATTATTGGGGAAATTACTCCATGTATTTGTATTACATTTTTACATTGCACTCATGTTATATATATATATACAGGTTTGGCTCGTGAGTAAGCCCATGCTCAAAAATAAGCCCGTGCTCAAAAATTAGCCCATGGGTTGATCAAGAAAGCTCAAGAATTAGCCCCCTTAAATACAACTATGCTTAAGATAGAGCGCTTATTTACGAAGTTGGAACGCTTTAATACATAAAATAAAATATCTGCAATTTCCTAACCATTTTAAAATGCCTAGAATACAGCATAATATAGAATTTAAGCTAAAAGTTGTAAAATATTCCGAAACTCAAATGGAATTACTACTGCTACGCACTTCAAAATAGCACCAAACAAGTTAGAGATTGGAAGAAACAGCGGCTTTAATTGAGTATATGTGTATAACTGTGAGAAGAAGATGGAAGTTTAGACAGTGATTCAGATTAAATTATCGTAATTGATTAAATAAAATTTAATTTAATTGCAAACTTTTAAAATAAGCCCGTGCTCAAAAATTAGCCCATGCTCAAAAATAAGCCCATGGCTGACAAGAGAAATTTAAATAAGCCTGGGCTTATTCTCGAACCAAACCGGTAGTACACCTATAGTACAATTACATATGTACATGTATGCGGGTATTTAGATTTTATTACTATAAAAGTAAAGGTAAGTACTTATAGGTAATAACCTACTAACTTTAAGATACATGTTATCTGGTACATCCTATATTATAGTATGATATATTATATTCTAACTTACCATCTACCTCAATATTTATACAAAACTTTTATGATTGACTTGCTTAAGCTTGACTCACTTGACTGGTATATAATCACAGACAGAATAAATAAGGCGTATGATAATTTATAATATATTTTCCTTAAGAAATTATAGATCTTAACAACGAGTGAATATGATAATGTTGTGTAAAGAAAAAAAGAAAATTTTAATTATCCGATTCTCAACTACATCTAATCATATTTGAATGATATATTAGAAAAAACTGGCTAGATTCCTAATATGTATGAATTATTTTACATTATTTTTATTTTTATTATATTAGATTGTGGAGGATTATGGATGTAGTATGCAGTGACGTAAGCGTTTATCGCAGCTGGAAGAATTAAATTTTATAATAAGAATAATATAATTTAAGACTTTAATTCAATGAAAGTGGTGTGAAAAGGTTTTTTTAATAAAGCGAAATAAAATTTTCAACTATTTTGCTTCTATTAAACTACATTCCATAACTGCATAATGTAAGTATACTTATTATGCTAAATAAAAATGATAATTGGTTTTGTGTAAAAAACTCTAAGACTTTCTTATCACATTTGTATTCTGGATTTCTGGATGGCCATGAAAGAAAAGATATAAAGTTCACCTATTATTATGCACACAGTTTAATAACTCGATTCTACATTTTGCATTATAGTTAATGTTATTAATCTAAAAGAAAAACTCTCAATACAGGAAGACCTACTCAACATTAACTATTGTCACTCACAACACAATTGATGATAAATAAGTAAAGTGAAATTTCATTACCCAAATGGAAACTTTTACAGCCCATATTAATGCATATATGATCTTTTATAAAACTTAAAATAAAGTAGATTTAAGTATAAAAATATGGAAATGGGAAAATAGAATTAAAAGATTCTTTTATACTTTTGCGTACATTTCCACAAAAATATTTTTTCAATTTAAAAGAAAAGAAATAATTTATGTAAATTGAAATTAAAACAACTGAAATCCACCATAGAGTTTTGTATTGAGTTTATGCCCATTATTATATTTCTCTATCCAATGTAAAATGAAAATGAACGTGTAAAATGAATTGTGCTCTTATATAGGATACCTTTATTTGTCACTAGGAACATTGGGCTGAAATCGGGGCTCCTTGGGTGGTCTTTTAGGGGGAGCAACTGTATATAGATTATTAGCAATACACAGTCTATGTAATATACTTCCCAATAAGTCCGTTCATTTGAGTGTTTGTCCCTCTTAATCCTTCTAATGATAAAAACTTTATTACTGCTCTTTGTTCAATTAAATCAAAATCATAATTACCCATTTTAACTTTGTTAAATGCGTCTTAAAGATAAACTAATTATAAAATTATCGTATCTCATCAATTAGCATTATCATATACAATATGCATAGATGAATGGACTTTTTGGGAGGTATTTTACGCTGCAGATTAAAAACTTGGTTTTTTTATTATAATTATCATATTAAAGGATCTAATGGATGTGATAGGTAGCGATATAAAAGTCAAGAGAGCCCGAATTAAGTTGTGGGTGTTGGGAGTGTTCAACTCTTGACTTTTAAATCGCCATGGAAGACCAACCATGGCCGGCGGTAATTATGATCACGACTCGGAAAAACCTCCCATGCGGCGACTTGACTTGGGACAGTTGTCGGCTCCAAGTGATAATCGCATGGGTGATAACAATGACAACGCTTTGGTTTCTGGAAATATAACACCTCAAACATCTTGACAAAAATTAAAACGATCAAGTGGGAGGCTACTACCTAATTCCCCTGTAGAATTTGAATATGAATATGTAGATTCTTCACTTATAAATTCTGAATTGGTTTCAATTTTGGCTGGAAACGGAAATTCAACAGTAAAGATGGAGAGTTGTTATGCAATATTACTTCCTCAATATAAAACTTCAATAAATAATTTACACAAAGCTTTAATTAAAAAAGATCTTCATTCATTAAATTGCAAAGTTGCAGAAATGATGGCCAAAGTAAATAGACATAAGGAAAGATTTCAACGTGAAAATGCACAATGGCTTGAAAGATTTTATAAGATATGTATGCCTATATATACAAAAGTTGCAATGTCGAATCAAAAAATAAATTTTATAAGCGTACCAGAAATTTTCACACTAGAAAAACAATGTTTGACAATTATAACCGTTCTCTTGAATTTTCAGATCCTTTTTTGTCTAGTATTGCATTGGAAAAAAGGAAAAATTATAATAAGAATTAGCTCTTCCACCAGAAGTTATCCAATTGTTGGAAACTCTGAAATGTTTCCAATATACACAAATAGTGAGATTATAGAGTTAAATGATGATTCAACTTTAATTATAGATTTAGAAAATTTAGATTTAGATTCGAACAAATATGATGAGCTTTAAATTTACTTTTTTATTTCAATTACTTATTTTATGTTTTTGTTGGATGTAACTACCCGGTTAAATAAATGTTAATTATAATACATATACTAAACCAGGGGCTCTCGTTTTTGGACTAGTTCAATCAATCTGTTTTATTTAAATACGACGGGAGTGAATCTCAGAAGCATTTTCAATGTGCTTTCCTTCCAACTTCACAACCATCTTACATCTACTTTTCCATGCATTGCAAACTTTCCTTGTTTCGATGCCCAATTTGGCCCAACCTGTTTCAAGCATTTCCATACTCCACCAATCGTCGAGGCTTTTCTTTTCCAAAGTCGTTGTTTGAGATACCCAAACCCAAAATAATCCATCGGCGAGATGTCTGGTGACTTAATGGGAATCTCATCTTTCGGAATGATTGTAATTCCCAGTCTCCTTTTCAAATCATCGGCATACTCCTTTGTTTTTGCTCCAGTGTGGGATGACGCTGCGTCGTGATGAACAAAAACTTTTTTCAGTTCTTTTTGAAGATTTTTGGGAGCTCGACTTCAAGTAATGGTTTCAAGACATTTTCCATAATGCTCTTTTTTTGGGTACACCCAGTCGACCGGGAGTTTCTCTCCAATTTCACAGTAGCAGATCCTCCGCTGCCCATTTGTATCTTGAAGACCGAACAAAGCTTCATCAAGTGTCACAACATACTCGTCCTTTCTTCCATTTAATCGCTTAAGAAAAAGTCGAGCTGTTCTTTTCCGTATTTCAAAGTGACGTGGTAGGAGACGGTGAACTCTTCGTTTAAGCTTTAGTTTATAATTTAATTTTTTAATATGCCTTCTCAACGTTCTTGGCGAAATTTGAAGCGCCTTTGCACATTGTCTTTGCGGTGGTGGATTTCTCTCATTGCAAAAGAACCGAATTCTCCTTGTTTTCTCACGTGAAACTTTTCTGGGCGGTTGTCTGAATGGTGGAGTTGGTAAACCATCGCTCTTTGCTTCTTTTCGTATGCCTATTAATGTATGTTATATTAATATAAATAATACCCATTAACATTATACTTAATTTTACCTTTATTGTTTATGATATTTGAAACAGTTGACTTCGAAATGATGATGTCTTCTTCTTTTAAAAGATTGACAATCTTGCGCAGGGAATAAGAATCTTTGGAAAAAGCTAACACCATTCCTTCTGTTTTTAAGGAAATTTTACGAGGCATTTTGATAATAAAACAAAAATGACAAGCTAACAAAGGCAATGAATGCTTAAGCAATATCTCACTTTAATTTCATCCCGCAAACTCAACAAACATGGAGGTTATAACAAACTTCGTGGGTGTCCAAAAACGAGAGCCCCTGGTTTAGTGTAGGTGACATTAAATATATTACCCGCTAGTGCTGTATATATAGATATTAGTGCGTAAATTTAAATTTCAATTAATTTTAATTTCATTTTGCGCAACTTTGAGCAGAATGCTAAAATATGATTAAATAGAGAATTTTTTTCTCTATTTTACTGAATTATTTTCAGTTTAGAGCTTTTGGGAATTTTTTGTCCATTTAAAATACATGGAGCTAAGCCCCTCCTTCAGCCCAAAGTGCTCTGTTCTCTCAATGAAAATGAGAGAACAGTAAAGCCCAAATAGTATGCACAGGTTGTTTCCAAAGTCCGTAAGCATGCTATAAAAAGTGAGATACTTTATGCATCAACAGAATCTGTTTAGGTAACATTATAGATAGACTCGGCACAGGCGAATTCCATTAAAAGTTCATTAATCATGTTTCTTCAACAAGCGAGAAGTTATGGACTTTAAATAACAAAAGTATAGATTTAATAAATTTGTAAAAATGAAACGGCAAATTAACAGCACGTATCGGATCACGATTTGAAAATAGCAATATACGGGATTCTTCGGCGGCTATAACTCGATGATGCTTAATAACATGTCAAGGACGCGGAATCGGATTCGACTTTGTCGAGACTTTGATGGAGTACACGTAGGCCATCTTGATAAATAAAGTATCTCACTTATTATAGCATGCTTAAGAACTTTGGAAACAACCTGTATATAAAAAATTAAAAGCGTCGTTTAAAAAGTTTACATAGTCATTTCAAAAGGCTTTAATATAATCTGTACATTTGATCCATCAAATGTTGGAAAGAGTTAAATTGGCAAGATTGTGCTTAATGTTATGTTTCTTGGTATCCCACATTAATGGCCAACATGGAAAAATTCATATTATTGTAGTTTATTGTCAAGCTTAGAGTTAATTTGTTTTAATTAAACTAGTTAACTATCATCCAATAAGGAATTTTATTTAAAAAGAAAAAAATGAACATGGGAAACCGGTCTATGAAATTCATTTAGATAATTTGTGTTAAATGTGTTATATAATCTAGAATAATTCTTTAGAAAATTACTTGCTGGGCTAAATTGAAGATTAAAAATCGGCCAATGTTAATCCAACTTATGTCTCAAGTCGCATTTTCTCCCCATGTCTACTTCATCAATAACAACAAATTGGCCAATTCAATTGAAAGATCTTCATTTTCCTTTCGTCTTCCGAAGATTAAACTTCTCCCATCTTCACATCGTCTTTGTCATATCACAAGACAAGACAACAAACCATTCAAGTCAAATATACGGTACGTTAACTAATTCATCAAAATATTAATTTGTCGTATTATCATACGTACATATCTGGGCATGTTTAAGATAATAGCCAGCCATTACTATTGAAAATAAAAGTTATTAATTATATTCTTTCTCAATGAATTAGAAATAAATTGTAATTGAAAGGACTTCATATTCAACTTGAATTATTTTTTGATTCAATATTTAATTAGAAAACGTAATATCCATTGTCCAAAAAGCAAAGTAAATAGAAAATAAAATAAATTACAATACCTCTAGGAATTACATTTAGCAATAAGATCATACAATAAAACCATAATACTTATATTTGTGTATATTTTTAAAGAAACACGTAATATTCAATGCAATTTGACTCAATTGTATATGTACAATCTATTAAAATCATAAAATATTACATGTAAAAATGTAAATGTAATATGTTATTCAGATGAATGCATATAATGATTAATTACTTCAGGTGTATTTGAGAGCTTTGCTAATGTTTTGTAAACAGCATGAGCATTTATCACCTGATTTGAAGTGAAATTGATTGTTTAGAATGATAATCGCAATACAAACAAACCCGAAATGGAATGTTCATATTTTTATTTTAGATATTATTCTATTCACTCACTTTATTGTTGGATGATTATTTGATTATAGTAAATTAGTTATGAATTAACTACCTTTACTATATTTATAAATATGTAGATTAACAGTTCAACAGTTCATGCCTATTGCTTTTACTTAAAAGAAAATTTCACAATATTTTACATTAATAAATGCAAATGATATGATATAAGCTATGAAAATAAATTTTTATTGGTAATTTCAATATCGTTCCATTCGGCTATCTCCATTGCTTAGGAGGGTGAAAACATAGGAATTTGAAAGATGTGTAAAAATTAAAAATCTTACATAGACATAATATCAATACTAAATGATTGTTTGACAAAGAAGAATTTAATACGTAAGTACTTGTTAAACACACGTAGGTGAATGAAGTCAGTTCAGTTAAAATGATGAAAATGTTTTTCATGCAGAAGAAAAAAAGGACAATGAGAAATGAGCATTGGGTCAGGGAACTTAAGACACTTTCTCGCCATCCTTGCATCAAATACTGATATATCCGAAGTACAAATTGTGTTTGTTAAATGGGACATTAGCCTGAATTAACTTCATGCCATAGGGTTAGTGTTACAATAATATATTTAACTACCTACCATATAGATTGTTTTATATCTCAGAACTCGATTTCATCTTTAATAATAATATACTAATACAGAAGAAGTCATATATCATATTGATAGATAAACCAAAAATAAAAATCCTTGCATACCTATTTATGTACATATTTATATCTTGATTGTGTAATTATGCTCACTTATCTGAGAAAATAGCAATATTGAGAATGATATAGAGTGAAGCAAAGGTAAAAACGAGTTAAACCACCGTAAATTGCGTCTTAGAATATTAATGATTTTGTCATGAATATATTAAAATATAAAAACTTGATATTTAATATATATATATATATGATACATAAATAATATATATGTTATGTACGTACATACATTACGTCTCACACGTCGCAACTACAGTTTAAAACAGTTTCAGTCTTACGTCAGAAAAAAAATATTTTTTGTTAAGTATGTAATCAATTCTAAGCTTAATTTGAATCTAATATACAGCACGAAAAATAATTGAACTTACGATTTTCATATATCTTTCGATATAATGATCAATTAAGTAAAAGATGAATATGTCATTCGGTTAACTTTCAAATGTAGGTACTCTAGGTTTTCATAGGTGTTAATGTTTATTAACAATCGACCACGGAAATTTGAAACTGATACGTAAACTTACGTTAATATTTTTTGAACGAATCCCAATGATATCCTTATGATATGATAATGCAATTTAAGAATATTATAGTAGTCTAGTAGTATGTTTAATTTAAAATATTTTAGTTGAAAATTTAGCAAATATTCTTAAGTAATTCTTATAGTACTTTAAGTACAGAATGTATGTACTTAATCTAATATTATTGAATTCATTAATAATTCACTAATCGATTGGTCAATTATATATTAACCGAGTTAACCGACAAATACTCCACGTCATTTTGGGCATAGGTAATACACGATAAAACTTTGATGTTTGATTTAATAATTATACTAGGTGTATGCAAATCTTCAAATAATAAGGAAAATATCTTGAACAAAGGATAGTAAAATAATGAATTAAAAGTTAATGATATGATTATTAAATCTATAATCAAAACTTTAGATTATAAGGAAGTGTGTCTGTTGGTAAGGACAAAAACAAGTACTTGCTAATTGGATAGAATCGAAAATATTTACATAGAATTATTATATTTAATGTGTAAGTAGGCTTCAATTATTCATACATGGTCATACATAGATAATAGTATTCATAATAAAATGTATCATTCATGCCATATTTATTCAATCTAATGATATCAATAATATCTATTTAACTATTTAGATTCTAACCAGCAGAGTGGTAGCTTTTATTGTACGTATTTATCTTTGTATGATTATTTATTCCCATTAACTACACTGTACAGTATTTTATAATTACCGCTATGGTCTATAGCAATTTTCAATTAGCATGGAAGTACGCGACTGCCTGTGGATGAACCAAAGGTTAACAAGTTTTTGAAGAAGATTTCCATACATTGTTATACCAATAGGAGATAAAGAGCCGAATACATATAATTTTGATTATACTATAGAATAAGGATTAGAGAATTAAAATTCTGGTTGATGTCTCGGCTCCACATAGCACAACGAGAAGGTTTATAATATAAAACCATTTAATAGCTAACGTGTTGTTGGAAATATCCCCAATCACCTTCCCCTGAATTTGCTCCCACAGATTCTTGCCAAACCTCTCCACATCCCAATTTGAATCTCCCAAGTAATTGATTGATATTATTTCTCTACAGATCAGACAATTTATTAATATCTATCTTATTACATCGTGTGAAATTCTGCTATTCTGCGTATAAAAAACAAACATTATTTATACGTATTTGCCATTTTAAATACCTTTAAACCTTATTAAGCCGACCGACCGACCATATAAATTCAACGAATAATAAAAATCGTTATATTTTACCATTTTAAGTCTTTTAAAATTAACGTTGTAAACAAAAAAAAAATTACCTACACTTATTATTTATTATAATTATATCCATTCAGTTTTCAGTGAAATTTTGTTTTGTAGCTCTGTGGGAAACTTTAAATTCATACAAGTAATAATTATAATTTTTTCGGATGTACATTATTTGATCTGCTGAGTTGTGTTGTTTAAAGGTTACAATAGGTATACCTGCTAATACACAGTTTAATCTTTAATTGGAGATTTAACCCAATGAAAATAAAATATTTTGTGTTATTCCAGCTGGTGAACATTTATAGTCTGTCTCAAACATTGAAGAAGTAAAGTAAATTTCACAATAACAGATTACAGAAGTATACCAGATACAAAAATACATTTTAACAATTCAAATTATAGCAAGAACGCGACCTAATTGTTTATAAGTGTTATAAGTGAAGTGATGTTGTTATACTGATACTTCCCTATACAACTACATACTAGTAAATACAAATATACTACAATCTTAGTCAAAATTTTTAAATGTGAACAGTTCCAATAATGATAATAATATACTAAATTACTAGAAAAAAGACAAAACTAAATGAATTTACAATGTTAAAATATTCCAAGTATGAAAACATTCCATAGGATATAAAGTTAAATCAAATTGTGAATTAATAGTGCGATAGTTAAATAAACGCAAAAATGAATCGTCGACGTTTTCAGTACAGCTTGTTGTTCTTACAATTTCTACTTTGGACCGATAAGACAAATGGTAAAATTAAAAAAATACATGGTGCCTAAATGACAATTAAATTACACATGTATGATTTAATCCAGATGAGAAAGCCCCTGCTAATTTAAAGTTTTGTTAATTAAATCCACATTCCAGGTTTAAATCAAAGGAATGGTTTGGAGATGGACCTTGCTCTCTGTGTACCAGAAAAAATCTCATATGTACTAAATTATAAATCTCATACAAAGGTTTTTATATTTAATATTTGATAGTCGATAAATAGAATATAACCTTATATTTAACAATAACAATAAGTTCAAAACAACGATTGAATGGATAGGCTTGCTAACGGTTTATAATATGTAATGTTCATTTTATCATTTCAGAATGTTGAAGATAATTTATCAAACAATATGGAGGGAAATGAAGAATACTCAAACTCAAAAAGACTTTATAGGGAAACCTTTGTTTGCCAAAATTCTAGTCAAAATGGTAAAATAAGGAATCTATATTCTCATAAATAGTAATAATTAGTAATTAGTTTATTGATCTAGATTAATTGTAGTTTGGAAATATTAAAATCTAATGAATTAAATGAGTAACTGTTCACACAGATTCAGCTGAGAAGTCAAATGGATTAATGGTTTTAAGAAATGAAAATGAAATCGAATTCGAATGCAAAGGTCAATCAAGCGCAATGCAACCTCGTTTATTTTCATGTGAAAGTCAGGCGGAATGTGATGGTGCACTTAAAAGATGCTTCTCAACAAATGTAAATAAATGTCCATGTTTTATTATTTATGAAAGTAAATTGAGAATTATTATGATTTTTGATATATAGGAATATAAACCTACATATCTAAGGCATAAGGTATTTGTCTGTACCTTACATGTGTACCTGTATAGTGGGTATAAAACAAATCAATCATTTTATTATAATTATTAGGATTCCGAGAAGAATCTCTGCGAATCTAATTCTTTATCGAATCTACAAATTGGTGAAAATGGACCATTCTCTGGGATATTTTTTTGTCCGACGTCAAATTCAAGTGGAACTTATATTTACTACTTTAAGAATCTCTGGAAAAAGACAAGTAATTAACAATATAGGATTCTACCATTCAATTACACTACAGTAATATGTAGGTAATAGATAATTCTAATGTTTTTTAAATAATTTGTTTCTAGTTTTCAATATTGAAGGTGAAAGCAAAAGAAGTGAAATTCTAAATATTAACAACAACGAGCAAATTTATGTTGAAGTTGGAGCATCTTTTGGTTTATTCACCTGTACCTTTTCAAAATTTTTGTTCTTTTCAAATGAAATTAGTTGGAAGATTAAATTAAAAGATGGAACATTTTTTCAACCAAAGAGTAAGTAAATCAAATATGGATTTTTTGTAATTATGCATAATAAATAACATTAGCTGTAAGTTTTCACATAAGGTTTAAATTTTTAAATCCAAATTCTAGAACATTGTTATTCAATAATTCAATATATAAATTTTTAAATAGATGAAATAAGAAATAAAATTTCCAACGTATTGAAAGTCAATCTAAATGACATCAACGATTCTTTTGAAGTTTATTGCTTCCTAAAACGCAATAGTGATCTTGGAAAATCCTTAAATGTTTCAAGCGTTGTTCATCGTAAGAAATCAATCAGATTTGTAATAAAAGTAATTTTATTAAACTTAATTATTTAACAAATTATTATTTAGGATCAAGTTTGCCTGAAATTTCCTCCTTCTCAAAAACGTTTGTTGTTCAGAAAGACGAAGATTTAAATCTTACTTGCACTGCTAGCGGATTCCCAGCGCCAACAATTGAATTTAAATATTTTGTCAATGATCATTCAAATGAAGTAGAGGTGAATTATAAATCAGAATTATATGAATAATTTAAAAGTCATCTAAATTGTTTAAATATGAGTATACTTTATAGTTAAATTGATTTTTCACTATTTATTAGAATTAGTATTTTTAATAATTCAAATATAATGATTTAAGGACTTGATATTAAAAACTGGTGACAGCGCGTCAATTGATACAAGAAAAACAAACATCACTGCAGTAAAATTTTATATTTTGGCAGCCAATATAAGGGAAGGAAGATATTATTGCAACGCGACAAATCAAGCTGGAAGCGTTTTTAGTCATTCACAAATCTCAATTAACCTTGAACTCGAGCGACGTAAGCACACATTCAATTTATAGTTATTTGTTAAGAATTGTCATTGATTGCATTGTTAATAATGATAGTTAAAATAATATTTCAGAATATGCAGTTCCTCTTTTGATCAGCGGCGGAATTGGAATTTTATTTTTAGCTATAGGGTTTATTGGGGTTTTTATATTTTGGAAAAGAATCATGAGAAATTACGTAAGTACCAAAACTTTTTATGTTGTCATTTTATCATATCCATTATGAATTATATCTCATTTAAAGGTCGCCAATCAATGTCAATTTTTATATTTAGAGTTTACCGCTAGAAGAAATCGAAAATTTCTTTAATGGAGACGAAAAAGCATTTAAAAATTGCAAAGACAATTCTGAGAAAGCTTCTTTTATTCCTTATGATCCAGTTTTATTCGAAATTTCTTTTGAATGCCTCAACATAGGTAATTTAACTTTTAATTAGATTTCAAAATATTTATTTATTAAATGTTTTTTTAGATATGAATGAAAAACTGGGAGAAGGTGAATTTGGAAATGTGTACAAAGCAATGTTGGACAAAGGATGTGAAAAAACAACGGTGGCTGTCAAAATGCTAAAAAGAAAAGGCATAAGTGAAATCGTATCCTTTTTGCAGGAAATCAAAATACTTGCTTTTATTGGCAAGCATGAAAATATCATTGAATTCGTTGGCGCCAACACTGAAAATCTTCGAACAAGTATTTAATAAATATTGAATCTCTTAATTTATTCAAATAAGTAATTTTAATATGCAATTTTAACTTAAAACTTAAATCATGTGTAAAAATATTAATTAGGCGGGGAAGTTTATTTAATCACCGAGTATTGTTCGTTGAATAATCTCGAGACTCATTTGAGAAATAATCAAACGTTTTTCTTAAACGAATTCAAAGAACACGACGGAACTAATGGAATTAATCCACAAACAAGGTTTTTTTTACTAACTAATTAACATTTCATTGTCATTCGTTTAATTTTAAAAAAATTGATTTTATTTTAAAGTGAATCTCATTACAAAAGACTCATCCCAGCCGTAAAAACTTCAGATCTTTTAGATTGGGCTTATCAAATTGTCAATGCAATGGAATTTTTGAGCAGTTTGAACGTAAAATTACTTTCAAATTAATTCTCATCTTAACTTGATGTTTAATTAATTGTAACTTAACTTTTGGCAACTACTATTTGGTACACAATACACACCAAGGCAGAGATGTGCCAGAGGTGGAAACGAAACCATCAGAATGGGTACCATCACATGCGCATAAGTTCGAAAACTTGCTAACTCGCTACTTTAAACATTTTAAAATTATATTTACATTTAATTCTTTACTTAATATTTAATTTTAATACATTCTGCATTATAAGTATTATAATTATAAATAAAACTAACATAAAAGTTCAAAAATATATAATTATCAAAAAGATATATAGCTTGTAAAATTAGTATTATTATGTATTTAAATTGGATAAATCGCTTAAATGGGTGTTAAGATAATTCGAAATCTTATAATTAACTATATGGAGCGATTCATTCCTAAAATTTCGCGTTGGGTGGTCTTATAACACGTAGAGGAGTATTAGAAAATGAGTAGTAGGTTGGAAGTAAATTGAGTAGTGGGTAGTAACTTGTATGTGAGTACTACTCGATGAGTACTATCTTGGATGTGTAGTTGGGTTTCAGGTTATATGGGTATTTGGGTACTACCTTGGAGGCAACATAGAAACTCTAATATATTAATTTGAGTAGTGGGCAGTTGAGTAATAGATTGGATGGGTAGTTGAGTTATATCTTGGTGTGTATTGTGTACCAAATAGTAGTTACCCTTAACTTTTATATAACCAATATTTTATATATAAATATTTCAGATTGTTCACGGAGATCTTGCAGCTCGAAATGTTCTTTTAACTGGAGATCACACAGTAAAATTAAATGACTTTGGACATGCAAAAAAAATTTACAACTATAAAAATTCATATTCAAAGTCTAATGTGAGTTAAAAAGAGATATTGTTATCATGTTTAAGTTATATGTAATAATTAATAATCAATTAAAAAATATGTTAATTGGGATATTTTAATAGGTCAAAGTTCCATGGCGTTGGTATGCCATTGAAGCCCTTCAATATCAACAAACTTCAAGCATGAGCGATGTTTGGTCTTTTGGAATAACTTTATGGTGAGAAATTATTACACAAATATTAAAACAATTAATCCATTTTTATCAAATTATTTGTAGTAATTTAATCGGGAAATGTTTTTAGGGAAATGTTCACACTTGGACAAGTGCCATACAATTCCAAAAAGAATGATAGCGAGTTAATTGAATATCTTTTAAGTGGAAATTGTGAAAAGTGTCCAGCATATGCCAATATCAAAATGTAAATAAGTTATTGTATAAATAATACATATTATACATGCGTATTACAATTGGATTACATAAATCCAAATAACAATTAATATTAATTTAACACGAAGATTATGTGAAAAGAGTTTTAAAATAATTACTCTTGGTCATTTTCGTTTCAGATACTCGATAATGAAAAGCTGTTGGCAATTAAAAAAATCATCGCGCCCGTCGTTTGCTGAATTGAAGCAACTCTTTAATGACAAAATGATATTTTTCCCTTAATTGTATTCACAGTTTCATCAAATGATTTTTTACAAGTGACAAGTACTTAAAGTCTAATTGTTAATGTTACATATATGTGCAATTCATTGTTAAAAACTTTAAGATTTAATTTAAATAAAATATGCTATAATGTTTTATAAATAATAAATATTTTGATAATAATAACGAATTTATTCATCAAGTAAGTGAAGGATTTGTTCACAAAATACATACTATAGATTTATATTGTTACGAGTATAAATCAATGAAAAAGGAACTGCATTCCCTAATGATACACATTATATTTATGTAGATCTGAATATGATTGAGTTTGAGATAATAAATTCTTTATAAAAATGATAGCAGCTAACAAACAATATTATAGGAAATTTCAACTTCAATAACATTAAATATCAAAGAGATACACAATTAATAAAGTACTATGTCATAATTGGTTTCAAGTTTCAAATCAATTTTAATATGTAGTCCATTTTTTAAAATTTTCGTTCATATTTCGTATACACTGGACCTCTGTTAAGATCACCCCTCGGATAAGATCACCTTTTTCTATGTTCCCGACATAGGTATAGGAATTGTAATGCTTTAAACCTCGGATAGTGTCACCTCGGTTAATGGCAACTTAGGTTAAGATCACCAAAATTTTTGTTCCCTTGAAACGTCAACTACTCATAAGATCAACTTTTTGTTTCTACTGCCTTAAAATATTGGTCGACTTTATAAATTGGTGAAGTAGATTGATACCCAGTAAGACATAAATAGTGCCATTTACATGCCAATTGATGGACAATTGGCCACTGTTAAGAAAGTGCATGGCGAATGCATGGAAGGTGATGGATTTTACTGGCCAATGGCAACTAATGTATATATAAGCGCTAAAAGTGGCCACTAAATATGATGGCCAACCACGGAAACGCCACTATTGGGCAAATAGAAATTCGCCATCAAATATATATGCTGGCATGGCCAGTAAAATAAAGCAATGCCCCATCATTGAAAATTGTGGCGTTAAATTATACACTCTCGTTATCCAATGGCCACTAATACTTCCAATTAATTCAAATTCCTATTATTGTATACCTCATCGTTCTGAAATAAAATAAATATAAATTTATCAGAACATCTAATTAATTTCATAATTTGCATATTTAATTTCATTTATTTATCCTGAAAATGCATAATAAATGGGAAGTGTGAGGAGACTAAGTGCAATGCAGATTTGCTTTGAAGGGGGAAATCGTTGTATAACAGTGGCTCGTTGATGGGGCATCAGTGGCCGTTGGCCAGCAGATGCCATTCAAATGCCGCTTTGACAAATCCTTTACAAGGCCACTACAGTTGGCCATCAATAGCACGACAATGGCACTCAAATTACATGGAAAAATGTCTCACTGGGTAAACAGTTATTGTTCTTAGAATACATTCTGGTGTAATTTTATAAAAATATTATTTGCGTCATTTGAACGTCTAATTCATGTGAAACTCATAAAAACTCATGTCTAACTCATAAAAAATGATAAAAACATATTTTTTGAATTAAATGAAATAAATTTAATATTCAGTATTTTACTTATGTTTAACATAAAAAATATAAATGATTATGATTAATGAATGTTAAAATAAATTGGTAATCAATCAAATGGTAATTTGACATTTTGTGTATTTATAAAGTTTAAAATCATCAATAATATTTTTAAACGAATCGTTTACGCTTTACAAAAAATATGAATATAGAATTAAATATTTTATAACATACCTAATATATTTAATATATAAAAAAAATTCCAAATTATAATTTTGTTTAATATTTAGAATGTGTATAAGTTATTGTTAGTTAAGTATGACAGTTAATTATTCCACAATGTATTCAATTGAAAAGATAAAAGAACAATTTTATTATTTATACACTGGACCTCGGATAAGATCAACTTCACGGGATACACCAATTTTGGTGATCTTAACCGAGGTTGATATATGTCATAATTACACATATAGGTATTTATATTATTGAAAATTAAATAATTTAATTCACATATTGTGCATATTATAGTATACGTATATACGAATGTTGAATTTTAGTTTAATGTCATTGGAAAATAGATTGATCTTGAAGCTTTTGATCATTTTGAGAAATATTTAAATAGGTTGACCTATTCTTATCTATCTGTATATTCAATTTGTAGTATAAAAAGTGAAATTTTTGTATTTTAGGCATTGTCGGATAAAATAGAATAATATATAATTTTAATTAAAAAAAATTAATCCATTTATCATATTTGATAAAAAATAGGATAATAAAAATCATTGAACGAGAGGTAATTTTACCTAAAATAGCGATTTTTCAATTTTGATAGGTATTTTACATGTATTATAACTCTGAAGTCACACCATTGTGTATTCTTGGATGAACAATAACTGTTTATCATTTCATTTCACCTCTAATTTATAAAGTCGAACAAAATATTAAGGCGGTAGAAACAAAAAGTTGATCTTATGAGTAGTTAACGTCCCACGGGAGCAAAAAATATGGTGATCTTAACCGAAGTTGACATTAACCAAGGTGACACTATCCGAGGTTACAATTCCTATACCTATACCGGGAACATAGAAAAAGGTGATCTTAATCGAGGGGTGATCTTAACCGAGGTGATCTTAACCGAGGTCGAGTGTACTTGCTCACATATGTTGAGAATAAATCGACTCATTGTAGTGACAAAGTAAACATTAATTGCAGTGACAAAGTAAACATTAAACCGAAATTTATCTCAAAGAAACACTATAAAAGATAAAGAAACCATTTATATTATTTTTAGGATAAAATTCATAAAGAAAATGGCGATGTTCATACAATTATCATGCTTATCCATTTTACTTTTTTCGGGGTTTAAAATTAATTTGGCCACGCCCGTTGAAGGTAAAATTTTATTTTATTAATTCTATTTTAATTAAAATGTTATATAACCAATGAAGTTATATTTTATAAATTATCGATGTCATGGTATAGAAAATAAGCAAGCTGGGCAATCAAGTGAAGATGCTATAAATGAAGTGCTAAAGAACCAACCCGTTATTGACGCGTAAGCATTTAAAAAAACCATCAATAATATTATTTTAAGATGATTCACTAATTATTACTTCGTTCTATTAAAACAGTCATAATGATTTTCCAATTAACGTACGAGCTCTTTTGTACAACAATTTGACCAAACTTCAATTTGACCAAGACATGACCAAAATTTCTCCATGGGCTGGAAACAAAGGAACTCACACAGATCTTCCGAGACTTAGGAAAGGAAAAGTTGGAGCTCAAGTAAACAAATTTTTTTTTAATAAATTTAAATGTTGATGCTTAAAATACATTAGATACATGTTATCTATATACCATTTGCTTTGTATGTATTATGCGTTAATATCCCATATACAGTGGTATCACGAATTTTCTATTAAACACAAAGATGTATAAAAATGTAGTATATATGTTATAACTTAGCTAACCATGTAACAATTAAGGAAAAATATAAATTATTCGAAACGAACAAACTTGTAAGCCACACGTTTCTTGAGAATGTGAGTCCAATTAGCAGTGCTGGCTCGTAGACGTCCGTTTCGCAGCGATTTTGCTAAATTGCACAAGACTGGTTTTTGGCGTCTTTTCCGCCGCTCAATGCTTCTTCATCACGCCTCCCCAGTCACCTTGTTAATTTCTTATTAAATGCAGCGTCAAAAATGGTTAACCAAAAGCAAAAATAAGCTGCAATTTTAGACTTATATGAAGCGGGAAAGCGAAAGTGTGAAATCCGAAGACAGGGTTACTGTCATTTTTTAACTAATGGTCAAATCAAAAACCGTAATATTCGAAGTAAAAAGCTCATCAAGAGATTTGCCAACAGTTGTTACAAAGAAATCCTCAAAAGGGACACTCAAGCTTGGAAAATTTGAAGAAAAATTTAAAGTTTGGAATACTTACCCTCAGGGACTTCTGCAAGCCGCAATTGCCGATTGGATCCCCAGACTCAAGAAGTGTGTTGCCAACAATGGAGGCCATTTCGAATAATTTATATTTTTCCTTAATTGTTACATGGTTAGCTAAGTTTTAACATATATACTCCATTTTTATACATCTTTGTGCTTAATAGAAAATTAAATTAATTTTGTAAGGTATCAAAATTCATGACGCCACTGTGTAAATATATAGGTACTTATGTAATTTACATTCTTGTGTTGTAGTTTTGGGTAGCTTATACAATGTGTAGCAGTCAATATAAAGATTCCGTTGTACAAGCGATCGAGCAAATTGATCTTATTAGACGATTAATTAAAAAATATCCTAACGATCTACAATATGCGTCAAATGCTGATGGTAAAAAAAGACAAAATATAAAGATACTATAAATTCAATACATTAAAAACTTTTAAGATTAAAATTATAAAATCTTTAGCTTAATCAATGGTTAAATTTTAGAGATTGAGAGTTCAATGAAAGCTGGAAAAATAGCAAGTTTGATTGCCATTGAGGGAGGTCATGCCATTCAATTTAGCATGGCTGTTTTGAGAACATTTTACGACCTTGGAGCTCGTTACATGACATTGGTCCACAACTGCAATACCCCTTGGGCCGATGCTGCCCCAGTTGATCTTAATCCTCCCCAATTTGAAGCAAAATCAAAAGGACTTTCCTGGTTTGGTGTTGTAAGTTAAAAATTATAAAGTGTTCATGTTAAATATAGAAAAGAAATTGAATGATTAATGAATTTCCTATTTTAACAGAAAGTTGTGCATGAGATGAACAGATTGGGAATGATGGTGGATCTTTCGCATGTTTCATATGAAACGATGAAAGCGGCTATTAATGCCTCAAAAGCTCCAATTATCTTTTCACATTCCCAAGCTTATGAAATTTGCAAACATCCGAGAAACGTTAAAGATGACGTTATCAAAATGGTGGTAAGTTTCAAATTAAAATCCACATTCAACATTTAAAATTCTATGTCGAGTTTATCTAGTATCTAAGTAAGTGTCTATTAGATATAGATCTACAGGTATTAGGTATTCTAGAGTATTGGGTACATATTCTTATATCGTTATTATGCCTAAGAGGCTATGTATTAATATTTAACATTATTAATTTAATAGCAAAAGACCAATTCAATCATTATGGTTAACTTTTATAAAATCTTTGTACGTTGTGATGGGAAAAATGCTACAATTCAAGACGTTGTTGGTGAGATATCTCTTGCATACAAATCTTATTAAATTATTAACAAATAAACTAAATTCCATTAAAAATAAATAACAAAATTAAACTTTTTAGATCATCTTAATTATATCAAGGATATGACAAGTTCAGATCATGTAGGAATTGGTGGAGATTATGATGGAATTGATCAGTAAGTTTTAAACATTCCGCTATTATTTTCCATGCTACTTTACTTATGGTAGTTATATATAGCGATTGACTTTAATTAAATAATTGACTTTTATCATTGTTAATTTTCAGAACCCCTGAAGGATTAGAAGACGTTTCCAAATACCCAAATTTGTTCAAAGCCCTTTACGAAACTGGAAAATGGACAAAATCGGACTTGCAAAAGCTTGCAGGAGGAAATATTTTAAGAGTTATGAGAGCCGTTGAAAAAGTAATTTAATTATTTTTAATATAATACAATTATGATTTATTGGTATAACTTTCATTATATTCAATATAATCTATTTTGAAAGGTGCGAGATGAAATGATCGATGTTAAACCAGCCGAGGATTGGGTTAGAGAAGATGATTTGGATCATTATGAAGTTCCAAGGGGTTGTGTGACTGGGGATTTCCCTTCAAACAAAGTTCAATCTGATGATGACATTGCAGATACTTTGGCTAAATGGAGAGATGAATAAATTAAAATGTTATTTATAAAATTAAATTACTGATTAACCAATCTTTATCAAGAATTAGCATCAATTCCAAAAAATTGAAAAGTTATGATATTAACACGTAATAAATTAAAGTGCTTTTGCATATAATATATATATTCTATTAGAATGAAAATATTACGCACATTTTATTTAAACATTGGTTCATTTCATCAAATATCACATGCAATAAGTTTTGGAGAATAAAATAGATGCCTTTACGTTCTTTGAAATTCTTAGAAGAGTATATGTAACATACCATAACATAAATAGCATAAATACTAACTTTATATTAATTATAATTAACTACTATATATATAATAATGATTAGGTGTCTATAATTTGTTTTAGATCAATGATTTCATCATTTAAATAAGTAAATCCAATAGGGTTAAAAAGAGTTCTTCACTATGATCATCTCTATGTAAAAGTACGATTCCTAGGAAATGGTTAATCATAAATTCTTATGAAATAAGATAAGTTAATATAGTATATAAGAGATCAGTCTTTTCGGTTCATTCGCAATTTACAAAATACCACTAATTATCTATACTTAAATAGGTATAAACATCAAGAAGGGACATAATCTAAGAGATTTATTAATTCATCCTTTTATCAATATATTATTGTAGGAACCTACAAGAACCTCAAGCATATGGTTAGTTCATTGAGTATACTTTTTTATACTTAAACTTATCGAGGCAACGCATTTAAGAAATTTTGATTTTAGCGTATTGCTTGAGCTGAAAATATCCAGTACCATACTTTTATTCATTTATAAATTGAGGATTTGAATCCAAATAAATATTAGTAGAAAAGATAAATTAAATAAGCAGAAATTTTGATTCGATTTTTTTGAAATGATAAAAGTTGAAACTTGTACAATTTTTTTATTCTGTTTATCTATATGCATTTTAGGGACAAAGGCGAGAAATCATTTTGGTATTCAAAATTAATATTATTAATATAAAATATCAAAAAATGAAAAAATTAACATTTAAAAAATTCGACCATGTTTTTAATATTTAATATTATTTAAAGAAACGAAGCACAATGAAAATGAAGAACACGATTTTAAATTTTCCTTGTGTAATATAAAGAAATCTTTTGCTCCTAATGTAAGAAAAGAATAATTCGAAGATTTGAACTATAAACTAATGTATTAAGTATTAACTTCTATGATATTAATTTATTACATATTATTAGCTAATTCCATATCCAGACTATGGTGAAAGATTGAATATTGAAACTTATAAATGTGGTAATTAATAAATTAAAAATTACAATGATATTATATGCATTTTTTACCGTTATTTATATACAGGAGAAAATCCTGAAGCTTTCATCAATATAGCTAAAATTAAAAGCGAAAATGGACTGATTTTCAAATTCACTTGTATAAACAATCATATTAATAATAATGGACCAATGATGTTCATCTGTAATTCAATTGAAGATTGCGAATTATATAAAAAATGTTTCACAAAATCAATGGTATATTAAACTAAACAATTGTTCTATATATTTTGACGCAAAATCAAAAACTTTTTTTGTATAATCTGATTTATAACTTTAGTCAGATCATAGAAAATGTTTTTTAAAAAGTCGCACAACGTTTGAAATTTTTAATCCGTCAAATGAAGACCGCCAGGGAATTTTCTTTTGTCCAATCTCGACAAATGAAGCTTTATATTTTTACATATTTAGAAATTCTCACCAACAAACAAGTAGTTTTTAAATTTTCAGTTTTTTGAATAAATATGAATTACAATAATTGTAGTATATTATTTAAAAAAATTTATTAATTATTTCTTTAGATTTTGATATCAATGAAATGCAACTCTACAGCGACATTAAATTAAACAATAGCGAACCAGCTCTTTATTTCAAAGAATCGCCAAACTTTACTGACATTAAATTGACTTTGAGCTGCTCAGGATTATCGTTTTTCTATTCTAGTGGATTCGAGTTGATATTTAAGCCCAAAAATGAAACTTCTTCATTTAGTATCGATAAATCTTTATTTAGTATAGACAATTCAACAGATAGAGTGACTGAAATATATAACTTTAATCTCAAGACAGATGATTCTTTTGAAGCATTTTGTGTACCAAAAGGAAATGAATTCTTGCATTACAATTTCAATGTTTCTACTGAAGTCCATAGTAAGAATTTTAATATATTTTATAAAGTTAAAATCAAATATATTTTTATGTTAATATTCAATATATGTAAATCGCTAATTCTATTTTATCAGAATCTACCAAACCAAAAATTATTCAATTTTCCCCATCTGGAAATTTAACCATCGATAACTCAAAGGAGTTAAAGTTAATTTGTAAAGCTAAAGGATTTCCATTTCCAAAAGTTGAAATCAAATTTTTACTTAAAGGGAGTAATCGAACTTCTGAGGTATTTATTATTTTAGCTTTCAAAATGAAATTTGATGAAGATGAATAATTTTTTATTTGATTTATTAACTTTTTACTTATTTCAGTTTATGCAATTAATTCAAGATCAACATGTCAGTAAAACTTTCGATCCTAATGATCCTGAAATATCCATTATTACATATACGTTGGCACCACATTCAGTTAGAGAAGGAAATTATTTCTGTTCAGCGAATAATGCGTATGGCAATAGTGACGATGTCCTCAAAACTATAACTTTTCAAGAGCCCGTTGTTAAATGTAATTATGTTATATATTTTATTTGGTATAATTTTAATTTTGGATATTGCAAATCTAATGTGAAAAATTAAATATCGTTATTTATACTATTCTCATTGTAATTTTAAAGAGAAATATTGTCACATACCTACAATACAATTTATAAAAAAATTAAAATACATATGTCATAAAATTACAATAAATTTTGGGCAGAGTGGACTAAAGAATTATATATAATTTTTATTGTTTAATTTGTATTTAAGGGCTATGGATTTCATTAATTGGTTTAATCACAGCAGTTCTTATCCTAATCATCATACCAATTCTATTTATGAAACACACGGTTATTATTTACAACATTCCTTATATAAATAAAATTAAAAATAATCCTAAAAGTTAATGATGTAAACGTGATTAACATTTTAAAAAATTCATATAGAGACATAGAAGTCTTGGACTCAAAAAAGTGTTGAAAAAAATTCCAAAGTCTAAATTAATATCAAATAAAGACCTTGAATACGGTAATTTTGACTTTATACTTAAGTATGAAATAAAAATGAGAGTATATTTATGTTTTAGTTAATATGTATTCATTTTCTGTCATACAAATATTATATGTTATCACTGTATTAAACCGCACTATTAAAATAATGTTGATTTTATTCTAGAGGAAGATATAGGTGGTGGCCATTTTGGGACAGTTTTTAAAGCCAAGATGATTTCAACAGGGAATTTCGTGGCAGTTAAAAGGCCCAAAAATATTTTAAATAACGATCACATTGAAAGTCTTTTTGACGAAATAGGAATTCATTTGTCTATTGGAGAACATGAAAATATTGTTAAATTCATTGGCTGTGTCACCAAAAACTTTTTAAAATGTAAGCTATATAAATAAATAAGAGTTTTACCTATATATGTATTACAAACATTATGTGTAATTATTCTGAGAATCTCATTTAAATGATTTAAATATCTCCCTTTATTTAAAAATTATTACAGGTAGAGAAATTTATCTTGTAACGGAATATTGCAGTTCGAAAGATCTTTCAAGTTACATTAAAGAAAATAGTGATACTTATATTGACGATTTTGATAAAACATCTTATGGAAGACAAAAGTGAGTAATTCGATTATTGAGAATTTATGAAATATTTCCATTTACAAAGTAATTTATTTAAAATTACTATTGCTTAATGATACTTACATGTCATATTAATATTAATTTACATATTATCAATGTAATAATAATTATGCATGTAACTAGAAATCCAACTTATGTGGGAAACATATTCGGGACAGTCGAATTGCTCAATTTCGCTATTCAAATTGTCGAAGCCATGAAATACTTGAGCGAAAAGAAGGCAATTGGAATATTTATAACTATAGTATTTCAATTAATCAAAACATTAACCATCATTTGTCAACAGATTGTCCATAGAGATCTTGCAGCAAGAAATGTTCTTTTAACAAATGACAAAATAATAAAATTAACAGATTTTGGGCTGTCAAGAAATTTATATGATAAAGAGTATTACACTCAAATTTCATATGTAAACACAAATCCTATTACTAGGATAGTAGCATTGTGCAAAAATATTAGCAATGCATACCATTTTTTATAATTAGCATACAATATATTTTGATCCAAAATTCTAAATTATTAAAATTGTGTCATTTAATATACAGCAACCGACTCCATACAAATGGCATGCAATAGAAACCCTTACTACTAAAACATTTACAACCAAGAGCGATGTCTGGTCATTTGGAATGACTTTATGGTTGTACTAATTTATATTACAATTCGTATTTAAAAAATTCAAATTACAGATATTAGTAGAATACAACAAAAGTATTTATGAGAGTATGGTAGTTACATGATAATGATTAAATTAATTTGATGTATTTAGGGAGATGTTTAACCTAGTAATTAAAGTGCCTTATGGAGAAAAAAGTCGTGATCAACTTAAGGAATTCCTTTTAGCTGGAAAGAGGGAAGAGTCTGCAGATAAAGCAAACAAAGTCATGTATGCATAAATTCATTTTAATAATTTTTTAAAATACATGAAAAATAAGTTAGTATTTTTATTATAAAGAACATTATGATAAATTATCGAAATAAATGATCAAAAAAATAAAGTCAATTAAAATTAACCAATTTATTTTAGTAATGACATGATCCGCCAATGCTGGGAGAGTGAACCCGATAAGAGACCTACATTTGAAGATTTGGGTCTTATATTAACAAATCAGAAACATCTTCTGCTTAAGTTTATCAAAATATGTAAATGAAATATCTGTGCCTACCTACATATGATGAATACCAATGGGTATATGGGGGAGGGAATCTCATACTACTATATAATATAGTATATCAATCATCAACCTTAATATAATAGTGATTATAACATCTATTATTCATTATGATAGAGAGATCGGGATTTTGAACCGGACCTATTAAACCCAATTTTATTAGTTTAACAAACATCTTTATTACGGACCATAACTCGAAACAAGAATATTTTAACGTTTACAGTAAGAGTTAACTTACAATCAATTTCTATCATACATAAAATTACAACGAATGTAGAAATGAACAATTGATATTAAATGAATAAAAATTTTTATTCATGGGTAAATAAATCCTATACATTGGAGAATAGCATGTTAGAAGTTAGAATTTTATATATTTACATATTATACCATATAAACTACAATATAACAATCACATCTTTTAAAAACTATAATGGTACTAGGAATAGAATCGATCAATTAATTATATACTTATATGACATCTATCTCTTTTTCCACTTTGTAGACATTGAATGCACTTTGTTGTTGCAAAATACAGCGTAATAAGAAGAATAATAACAATAAAAGTCATCTTAATCAAAATTCAAGTCAAATTTAAAAATTAATCAGAAATATAAATTAATTTAAAAAATAATCAGAAAAATTCTAATACTTACTATAATTTGAAAAAATATTGTGTTAAGAATTAATATAGTAGATCATAAGAAGAATGTAAGTTAAATTCTATATCATTTAATTGAATACATAATTTAATTTAATTGAATATATCATTTAATAGAATCTAGAAGAGACAAAATCAAAAATAATACTTATCGAAAAAATTAATTCTATCAAATTATCCAAATTGATATCACTCAAATGCCCCATTGATCGTTTAATCCAATCAATATGTAGTCGATAATAAAAATTTACAATTAATATGAATTGTAAATTAATATAACTTTTATAGTTTAACAAAAAAATAATAATTTAAAACGATAAGTTTACATGCTCAAATCCAAAGCACCTTCTGGTTCTCCTTCACTTTCCCCCAAGTCGTCCTCGAGTGAAGCGATGGCTGCTGTGATGAGCGATGGAGATTTCACACTTTCATTGTCGCTCGTATAATCCGCAACGGCAATTTCCTTCTTTTTCTCCCGTTTTGATTTCTCGGTCACTTTGATTGGCGGAATTTCTTTTTGCTTTTCCTTTTGTTCAGCTTCGTCAATTACTAAATCCCCTTCGTCATTCTCAACATTCTCAGTCTCTTTTTCCTTCTCTGCTTCTTTTGGACTTTCCACTTCTTTTTCATCAACTTTTGATTTCCTCATTTTCTTTTTTGGGCTTAGTTTAGGCTGGAGTTGTTCAGCTTCAAGGGCTATTCCCATCATTTTCATTTGTCGTCTTGTGAGTCGTTGATGTCCAGAAGCAGGGACGACAGCAGTCTCCTTTTTCTCATTTTTATCCTCTGTTGGTTTCGGTTCGGGTTCTTTTGGAGTTTCTTCAGTTTCCTTTGCAACTTTTGGTGGTCGTCCTCTTTTCAACTTCTTAACAACCTGTTCTAACTTGGATTTTTTAGAAGGAGTTGGAGTTGCTTTTGGAGTTGGCTCTGGTTCTTTGTTGGGAGATTCAACTTCTTTGTCGATAACTGGCGGACCGTCGTTTTCTTCTGATTCTCCATTGGTTTTCTTTTCATCTTCATGAGTTTTCATGTGATTCAAAAAATTGGGCATTCTTTGATACCCAGCACGACAAATGGAACAAGTAAACGCTTTCTTGGCCACTTTTGATGAAATTTCAGAATCCGAGGAAGTCGAAGATTCTGAATCTGATTCTGATTCCGAGTATGAGGATTCTGAGTTTGAGGACGCGTCTTGTGAATTTCTTCTTCTTTTTGCTTTGCGAGAAAGGGTGAGTGAGGGTTTTGAATAGGAGGGACGTGTAGAGCTCCTGAGAGTTCGCTTTGGAACTATTAGTGTCACTTTCTCGTCCTCGCCACCTTCGCCGCTCTCTTCATCGTCTTTTGAGATTTGGAGAACTTGGTTTAAATCTTTGATTTTGATCAGAGGACGATCAGAAGCGTTGACGAAAGGCTTCACGTCTCGATCCTCACTTGTGCCATTTGCGTCTTGATGGAATAAATATGGTGAGACTTCCACTTCAATGTTCTCAACTCCTCGACCTAATAAAAATTAAAATCAATATTCAGAGAAGATTCACTTCCAATTTCAAAATCATCTATTTTATAGATCGTTTAAATTAAATGCTTTTTAATAATTTAAGATTCTTAAATTAAATATTTAATTAAAACATAAGTGTAATAATTAATTAAAACAAAACTGTAACAAAACTTTAATCATAAAATACTCTTAATATAATTAAGTAATTAAATAATGTTTTTAATTTAAATTAGAAACAGACCTCCATATAATTTTTTTACTTCTTTTTTTCTCTTTCTCCTCTCTTTTTTCGATAATTTCCGCTTTGTGAGCTTGGGCATCGATTCGTCAACTTCTTCATTGGCCACAACGGGAATCATAGGAGTCCCATTATTATTGACCGAATAAGCTGCTGTGATCTTCGGATTGTGATCCTTCAAATCGAAGAGTGACGTTTGGAGAATTAATTCGATTTGATGGCGGGCTTCGGAGACGATGACTTGGACGCGGTCGAGCTTTGAGATGAGCCCATTTATTTGTTCGAGATTAATGTCGCAATGCTCGCAAAGGTAAGTAAAGTTGGTGAGGAATTCTCCGGAGATGTTTTTATCTTCGGGGATGGACAAAACACGACAGAACTCTTGGGAATATCTTTTGCGGATGATGCTCGGGAGGGAGGCTACATTGGAGACAAGGCGAATTCCTTTAATACCACCTTTACATTTATTACAACTGTAATTCGACATTTCCTTATGTTGATTATCTTAATGAACTTTAAATAAATAGAGAATTAAAAATTTTGTAATATGACTTCGAATTCGAAGTTCGAAGAAAAAGAGATTAAAATTGAGGGGAATTCATATTTGGTCTTTGAGTCAGAATTGAAGTTTAGCAATAAGGTGGGGAAAGTCGCAATATTCCCCTAAACATTTTTTATTTTCGGTTTTGAATCAAAAACAATTTAATTAATTGGCATATTTTGTTTAATTATTTATTTGAATTTGATATTTATTGTACAATACAAACTAATATTTTCATTCTATATGGGGTACAATTTCCCATTTTTGATCCTTATTAGTTGAATTACAATTTTCTAGTGTAAGTTCATTAGCCGAAATGGTTAAACATTTATTATATAAAGTATTTTTAACACGTCCTTTTTGTAGATCAAAATTCCATTGTTTAACATATTGATCAACGAGCTCTAATGGTAAGTAATTAACCATTGAGGGTGAAGTTTTGGTTAGGTTAGGTTAGGTGACCTAACCAGTTTCATAATCTCCGTCTTCGCTATAAGCCAACCATTCGTTTTCGATAAAGTAAAAGATCTAGGTATATACAATATAACATATCAATCAAGATCACGAATGAATGTATAAAGTAAGAGAAATTTGATTATAAGAATATTTTAAAGTTGTAAATAATATTAAATACATATTAACTATCATTATATATTTACACTAACATTAAGAATAGAATGTTTGATTGTTTTAAAACTTGCCTGATTGGTACTTTGTTTAAGACATGGGTATAGTCAAAGTAACTTTTTGTTTCCAGTATGTTGAAGGTTGATTCAACGAAAATCGGAAGAGCTTTTTAACTACAAAATCATTTTATTTTAAATTAATTGAAAATTATGAAAATCTAAAGGAAGTATTAAATTAATAAAACCTCACAGAACCAATTGCTATTAAGCCAGGATGGAATTGAAATTTGAATTTTTCCTTATAAAAATTGTTTAAAAACCAATCAAAGGATTTGCAGTTTAGTCGTTTTCGTAATGCTTTTCGACTTCCCACATTACCAAACGAGGGTTTCTATTAAAATTGTAAATTTTCAACATAGTAAAATTATATAAAATATGTAATGTACTGTACAAATAATATGTATCTGTTAATGTAATTAATACAGATATGCATTTATTTATGTATTAACGTTTTTTAGCTTGAATGTATTATAAACAAGGTCTTTATATTCATCCATTCAAACTTCAGCAATTCTTGCTAAATTAAACAATTTTAAAAGATATTTTTTATCTTCATCATTATCTTCGTAATTATACATCGTTTTTCACAAATGGCCAACTCTTGAACAAGGATGAATTTCCACAGAACATAGCCAAACCCTCAAACTCATTTCCACATTTTCTCCTCCCAATGTTTCCATTCCAGGGCCAAAAGACCCAATTTCCCAAAAACATTCCCTTTCTATTCCAATTGCTGTTCCCGTCATTAAAGGACTCTTCAAAGGTCTCTTTTTACTCGTGTGTTCAGGAATCCTCAAATGTTTAAACTCCATATTCCAGTAAAATCCATATTTGATGACGTAATCAATTGAGTTATATGAAAGATCCAATGGGTCAATGGTTGTTGTTGTTGGGTTTACAATTGTTTTTCTGCTTTCTTTAATCCTCTGTAATATTGGTTCGGCCCTGGTGAGTCAGAGAATAAATACGAGACATAATATAATAGTATAATAGATTAAATTTGTGCTTATCGTTATTTCAATATTAAATTTTACAAACATTAAAAGTATTTAAATATTAATTGTTGTTTTCATTATTCACCAATAATTTTCTACTTCCGAATGTAAGTCAATAAACATTAAAACATGTCCAATTGCTAAATGTGCTCCAATCATTCGAACTCGACTTAAACCAGATTTCTGTTTCAAACGAACCATTCGAATGTTTCCTATAGGGAGCTGTGTAAGAATGTAGCGTTCAAGTTTTTCATGACATTCACTGTGATTACTCTTATCATCCACAACAATGATCTCTATGAGTAGTTTTTCAGGAGTTCTGTTTATAATGCTATGAATGTTCTGCATAATGTTGACAATGGCTCATTGTGAAAAGGAATCAAAACTGACATTGTGGAAGATTAGAAATGTTGTATTCAATTTGCTTGAAACTTTAAAAATGGAAAATTTGTACAAAATTTAATGTTAATAAACTATTAGATTGATTTATTACTTATATTACAGAGGGTCAACGTCCGAAATAACCGTTTTTGCAAATTAAAATATTTAGTTCTAGAATATACCCAATATGTTATTTTAGAATAAATAAAGTTATCAAAATATTCGTAAATGATAAAATCTATGTTATACCTAGTACATTAAAATAGTAAATAAATTTTGACTAAAAATTAGACTATTAAACGACAAATCTCAGAAAAATTAACTGTGTTAAATATTGTTAGTGTATCTAACTATCCTAGGTACATATGCCTTTATGCAGTAGGTTATTCTAAAAATTTAGATAACAATTAATCATAATCCGTCTCATTAATTTAGTATTACAAGTAAAAAAAGTTTATCATCCATCAAAATATGAATAATATCACAAATACCAAATTTCACATTATGCAGTTATTTGTTTTTATAATGTACTCGTATTTGCATTTGGAATTTTATTAAAAGGAAAATTATGAAATTAATAATTTATCAATAATTTAATTTATCCCATTATGTCAAATAAATAATTTTTGTATTATACAGATATAATAAATAAATAAGTTCGTTTATTTTATTACTAATAGTAGTGATTGTACTCATTGATAATTTCATTAAATAATTAAACATCGATATATAATCATTTTCCTTATTGTTAAAAAATTAAATGGTATAAAAGCTATCAATTCCATGCAAAAAATATCACATCAGGATTATTCACTAAACCAGTTAATTTGGTGGGAAATATCCAATTATCAATTTTTAGTTTAAAATGAAGTTTATATTTGTTCTTTTTGTTCTTTTCGGAATTTCGGACGTGTTTGGTCAAGGTGCGCAAAATGTCCGAATATTCGCAAATTCACATTTTGGGAATCCATTTTATGATGTAACAGTAGACATTCCAAAGCTCAGTGTTATTGGATGGGACAATGTTGCACGTTCTTTCCAATATAATGGAGTGTAAGTAAATTCAAAATCTTAAAATTCAATTTTTTAGTTATTAAAATTATTAGAAAATTATATAATTCAAATTGTTAAGTATTATATACATAAAGTTATTATAATTTTTATACTTTTAAAATTATTAAAATACCCATTTAATAAAATAAATTTATAATAATTACAGTTGGTTATTTTACGAAAATGACGATTATAACCAGGGGTTCACCAATAAAGGAATTGAATGGGCTTGGGGTTCAGGACAAAAATTATTTCAATATTTAGATGGAAAAGTTTCTTCCCTTCGATTTGCTGGATTTTACGGAGATTCATCTCGGAACAGCTTGACCGTTTACAATGGATTGTATTATCAGTATCAAGAAGAATTCACATTGGAATATCTTCCAACATTCATCAAAGCACCAAACATGAGGTCGCTGATTATTACAGGAAGCTCCCCATGGACAGTTTACACGGCAAATAATTATGGAGGAATCCCAATCTGTATTTATCCTCCAGCGTCGCCACTTGAACCAGGATTTTCAGCTGATATTTACCAGGATTTTAATATACTCCCTGGATCAATAAAATCTGCAAAAATTCATTGTGATCCAAATGCTCACACTGCACATTATATTCAACCTTCAAAGTCAAATTTCAAGATATAAAAAAATTAACCATTAACATTTTTTTGAAATTCATTAAATATAATTACTATTACCTAATATGTACCTAGATTAAAGTGAAACTATTGTTTTGAATCGATAAAATTACTTATTACTAATAATACAAAGCCAAATATTAATAAATACGAATGCCGTGCTTTTTACCCAATAGAGGTTGAAGGATTCTTTTAGGGTTTCAAATAACAACCATTACAAAAGACATTTTGAATAAAGATCGATTTTATTAAGTTGCCAATTAACTACATAACATTTTAAAGAATTTATTCAATGTTTGCATATTTATATGTATGCATAGGTAATATGTATATAAAATAAATAATATTTTTTTATAATTTTACACGATTTTTAGATTAAAAATAAAATAATTAGTCTGGCGATACTTGTATAACAATAAGTGAAAATTATTATTTACAAATCAATTTTGACATCAAAATTTATCAATATAAAGAAAATTTGATTATTAATTAACAGAATCAGAATTTTACAAAACTCGTAGATAGTTATTTTTAGCTTTAAATTAAATTAACAAAACTTAAATAAATAAATATTTATATTTAGAACTACAAATGTTTTTTTTTTAATTTTTAAACTTTGAAAAGATTTTTAAACAAAAATTTAAATTCATTTTCCGAGGCTTCTCTCACTTCCATAGACTTGAACTTTTCTTCCCGTTCACACATTTTTAAATGAGCTTCAAATGATTTTAAATTATATGGACTAGGAAAGGTTCTATGGCAAAAACCACATTTATAATCCATTTCTGTATTCCCAGATCCGCAAATTTGAACATGTCTTTCTAAATGATGCGAATGTCCAAATGATTTTTCACAATTTGGGCATTTAACTTTCACTTCATCTGAATCCTTTGACTTTGACTGGGTATGCACAAGCATGTGCTTTTGCAATCTAAAATTGAATTTGAATCTTTTTTCACAAATCGAACAAATAAACGGTCTCAAATTCCGGTGGAAATTTACATGAGCCTTTAAGGATGATTCACATGTTAATATTATACGGCAATATGAACATTCCAGTTTCTTTTCTTTATGGGCAATTACGTGTTTCTCAAAGGATAATTTCCCTGAATATCTTTTAGCACAGATTTCACATTGGAATCTTTTTTGATTATTTTCATGACATCTGCTTACATGTGTCATTAAATTTTGTTTTGAAACATAATACAGTTTACATTCACTACATCTGAAATTTCTTGACCTTAATTTGTTCAATAATAAACCATTTTCTGAATAAATACAATGATGTTTCTTGTAGAGATAATAATGAGAAAAATTTAAAAGGCAACGATTACATTTGATTTTTAAATTGTCTTTCGTGTGAGTTCGACTGTGGATGTTAAAAAGAAATTTGCTTCTAAAAATCTTTTTGCAAATTCTGCACTCAAATGGGGTTTCTTCGGTGTGATTTCGTAAATGAGCATTTAAATCGCTTTTATAGCGAAATGAGAAATCACATTCAGAACATTTGAAAATATTTCGATTTAAAGGATGATTTTTACGGTGTTTTTTAAAACATTTCGCACTTGAAAAAGATCTTGCACAAAGAGTACATTTATAAATCATTTCTTTCATCACGGACATTCTTACGTTTTGATTTTCATTTCCTATTAGTGTCTCTTCCTTGATGTCAGTTGTGAATATTTGTGTCCTTTTACAAATTTTTAAATGGGATTCAAAAGACTTTGGATTGGTAAATTCCTTACGGCACCTTGGACAAATCAATTGGTCGTCTGGTTCTGGCAAAATGTATTCTTCATCTTCAGTTTTAATGAATGTTGACGAAGACAATGTAATGGAATCTGTTATAGTAATCCAAACACAGATTTTAGGCACATTTTAGCTTTTAAATTGTTATTGATATTTATTGTTAAATGTATTATTTCAATCAATTAAAGATGTAATGTGTAAATTATTGGTTATACCTTGATCTTGTGTAAAAGATGGGACAAATATTTCTTCCTTGACTGTGTCCATCATGTCATTATCAAATTGAAACTTTTCGTTTTCACCTACAAAACAATTTAAATAAAGCGTTTAATTTTATATCATCAAATATTAGTCATGTTTTATTGTTAAAATTAACGTCTTTTATAATTTGTAAATAGTGACAATTATCTTAGCATTGTTGAATAAATAATATTGATCTTTTTCGATTTAATTGTGTTTTACCATCAGTTATTTTCGGAAATTTTAAGCGCTGAATGGAAACCCGAAGGTCTTTGAGGCTTGGAAATTTCTTTTTATAATGATCAAATAAATTACAACTCTGCAAACTCATTTTAATTTATTTGTATAAGATATAACTTTAATATCTAGATTAAAGAATGGCTATTTATAATATTTTTACAGAAAAGATGAAATTGAAAGCTAAAAAGTGTAAGAAATTCATAAAGAAACATATGAAGGGCGAGGTCTAATCAGCAATCCAACAATTTCTCATTTAAGACAAATCAGTGTATTTGTTGATGAAAGTATTCATTCATGCTAGTTGAAATAAATATTAATGAATAAAATGAATATTGAAATTTTTCATCTTTATTATATAACTT
This sequence comes from Neelides folsomi, assembly GCA_034687125.1. Taxonomy (NCBI): domain Eukaryota; kingdom Metazoa; phylum Arthropoda; class Collembola; order Neelipleona; family Neelidae; genus Neelides; species Neelides folsomi. The sequence goes on along the minus strand of JAQGBZ010000297.1, from coordinate 6,104 downwards.
ATTCTTTACTAAATATCTATTTCATCCTCTATTCTAAATTGAAATAAAATTAAAATAAACATCGTAACAGATGCAGAAACCTGAAAAATACATTAAGATAAAATTATATAAATATACGGTGTGTTAAATATTATATGTATAATATTGGTATAAAAATATTACACTGATTAATTACCTTTACTACAAATCTTTTATTTATAACAAAATAGTTTTCTGGAAACATTTTAAATGGATTTTGAATGGCTTTTATAATTAATGCAGCACCCTGAAACAAGTATTTGTTTTTTAAAACTAATACTGATACCAGTATAAATTTAATATTTCACCTTTGTTATCATGTAAGAATCTTTAAATTGAAATCGAGTTAAACTTCTTAAAATCCTTTTATTTCCATTTTCCATTTTCGAAGCTTCCGATCCTATTAAATTTAAAGCATAAAGATACAATGCTACACCCGTTACTGAATACACCAATGGGTCTAAATTTGAATCAATTAAAGACATAACACAGTTGAATGTAAGTAATGTAATTAACATAATCCCAAATGCAGATTCAGCCACCAAATTATATCCAAAAACATTTGAAAATTCTTTAATTAGATCGCTCAGTTTAAAAAATAGTATAGAACATTTGTCAAATTTAATGTTAAATTCTTCTTCTATTTTCTCTTCAACTTGACTATATTTATAAAAATCTTTTAATTTGACAACTTTGTGATTTTGATTAAAAGGGCCCTGATAATTAATTCCACTTTTTGAGTTTTTAATATTTTGCAGTTTAATCATTTCATCAAATGCGTTTCCAAGACATTCAATTAATACATTAAATAATCGTAAATAAAAACACATGTAGCATGAAAAAAAGGAATGAAATAAACCCAAAGAAAGCCAAAAATAAGTAATTACGATATTTACATTTTTTATTGTGGGGCTTGATTGATGAAACGCATGGCTAAAATCAGCGATATATAATTGAAATAAACAAATTGAAAATAAAATTGTTAAGTTTCGAAGATTGAATTTTTTAATGTTTTTAAAATTAATATTAAATTTAGAATCAGATTGATTTTCATTAAGTTTGTTCATTAGGTAAATGAATTCAATGGTTGAACGCCATAATTTAAAAATCTTTTTACTATTGATGATTAAGATGATTTTGAAAATCATAGAAAGAAATGTTGTAGATATAGACGCTAACTGCCCTACGATTATTTCGGTTTGTAATTTAACATTAATTATATTGAAGAATAAATGACCGTTGTAAATTAAATACACATTATGAATAAATGAAATTGAACAAATTCCGAAACTATAATAAGTTTGAAGATTTGTCCATTTAAAGTCATAACAATATAAACTTTTATTCGATTTTTGTTTCGTTTTAGCTAACGAAGAATAAGCGATAAAATTTAAAACTTTATTAATAATGTTAAAAGTGTTAATTAACTCACTTTCAATATATTCAATCGAATTCATTTTAAAGTTAATTATTAGGATTTGAGATTTTACAAAAATTAAATATTTTTTAATAAACATCAACATATATACATTTTCTCAAATACCATTGAATAATCAATATTTTACCTTGAATAACTATCTCTGTCTGACTGACATTGAATGAAGAAACAAAATAAAATATTCAATTAAATTAATTGAGCAATCATCCATAACAGATATCTTTAATCATTATAAGTAGAGTCTATAATAAAAAATAAAGTTTTAGTTTATAACAAAGTAGAAATATATTTCATAATTGCTAATAAATAAATATGCTAATCAGGGGCGGTCCCAAATTTGTTAGTTATAAAATAATGCATTTAATTTATTAGCTTAAGGGTACTTTTGTATAATCAGCATCTGTGAAATCATAATAAATATAGTACATACATAGTACTAGAAACAGTAGGTCCCGAGAAATTTTTTCCATAATTTGGTTGGAAATTCCAACGGGACCTCTAGGTCCCAAGGAATATTTTTCGAAACTTATAGTGAGCTATTTGTACGGGTCCTTTAGGTCCCAAATTTTTTTTTAGAAATTTGGTTATAATTTTTCAAAAGGTCCTTTAAGTGACGAGAAAATTTATTCGACATATCCACATTGCCTTTATTGTTTATGTCCCTTTTGGACCTGAGAAATATTGAAAACGTGATACAATTTGAATAGGAAATCTAGGCCCCCCACTAGAAAATATTTTAGAAATTACATAATTACCAAACAATCGGGAGAGCAAAATTTTTTAAGATAAATTGTTATTTTGATCCTATTTGTAAGTTCTACCTGGATTATATCTACATCGTTTTCCAAATTCAAAGGAGGGGGGGGTCCCGGGACCCTCCCTGGGACCACCACTGATGCTAATTAATAATAAAAATCAGAGTACTTTATACTCTAGCTTCGGGGATTAGTAAATATGAAATATTAAATCTTTGTTTACAACAATTTAGAAATATTTTTCATAATTGCTATAAAAATGCTAATTATTTAATAAAATTAAAGTGTACTTTATACGTTTTAATACAGAAGTTACCAGAAAAGTGAAAATGGCTACCAGGGAAGAGGCAATGATACCCAAAATCAGGAACTTGTTACGACATACCACAAAATGGATAACGTTGTTTTGAACGGATATAACGTTACCCATGACCATGGCGAAAAGAAATTTTCTTTTATGACCTACTACTCATGAGCACGGGAGTTGTCAAAATTCCTTTTACGACTACCTTGCATTCTTTTCTCAAATTATTCAGTATATCACATTTTGCACTTTAATTAATCATTAGTTTATTCGAAAATATAATATAAATTGAAATTAACAAAGATTTTAAATGAAATTAAAACTTTAACTATAAGAAAAACCTAATACTTTGTAACGTCACCCCTAGCTTTAATTTGCTCACGGGTTCTCTGAGGTATAAAAGAGACTAATCTCTGACAAGTTTAATTTGAAATCTTTTGTTAATTTCAATTTATATTATATTTTCGAATAAACTAATGATTAATTAAAGTGCAAAATGTGATATACTGAATAATTTGAGAAAAGAATGCAAGGTAGTCGTAAAAGGGATTTTGACAACTCCCGTGCTCACGAGTAGTACCTACTACCATACCGCACTACCTACTATATTTTAATGATGTTGTCAAATAAAAATGCTAGATACTCATTTAAGTTTATTTCATTTTTTATAAATTAGCATCTTTTTCATTTACGCCCATCACAATCTTTATGCATGTGGTCGTATGGGAAAAATTCATCATGGAATCCATTGTCGGCAGCAATGTCAATGTAAGTTTTGACAATATCTTCATTTAACTAAATTAATTAATTTACAAACGAAATAATTATTTAATAATGATAAAATTTTATTTGTAGAGATGATTATGGATAAAAATGTAATCAACTAATTAAATTTATTAGTAAGCAACTAAATATAGTTTCATTATCCAATAAACAATTTGGGGTGTATCGGTATTCATTCAATAAATATTAATAATCAATTATTTTTACTGGTGATAAATTATAATAAGTGTTAATGGATCGTATTTTTACGTAAATGAATGATTAATATGGTAGTAAATGATTGAAAGTGTAAAAGGATTTTAATAAATTCATTGATCAATAAAAGAAGCCAAAAAGTTAATGTTGAAAATATTGTTAATAAAGTGACTATTATAATTATTGATTTTTTATTAGTTTCGTCACATTTATAGATAAATACAATATAAGCGTTCAACCGTAACATCTTTTAAGATATTTTAAAATCGGAATAAAATGACGGAAGAATCACCAAAAATTAGTCTTGTTGAAAATTGTTTGATTGATTCATCTTATTGGTTAATTTTGAACTTAAAGTGCATCGGATATTTTCCTTATTCAATAAGAAAACACAGGGGGCAATTATTTCTTCACTTTAAATGGTTGAGCTTTCTTGTATTTTTTTCCATGTTTTTTGTAATATTTTCACTAAGTCAACTTATCTATTCTACTACAAGCCAAAATGCATCTCTCAACAATGAAAAATTGTACGTAAAAACAGAAAAAATGGCCATATCGATTTTATCATTTACGTATATCTTTCACGTTATGTACGTAAAGTGTGAATCAATACGCGATGGAAAAAAATTTATTAAATTTTGGAAAGACGTAGTTGAATTTTTAAGCCTATTGAATGAAGAACCATTTTTTAATTTTATCGAAATGAAGAAGGATGAGGATAAAATATATATTTCAAATTCATTCAAAATAAATTCATTAAAATTTCGCAATATTAAAAAGTCAATAACTAAAAGAACTTTATTTAACATTTCTCTTCCTTTATTTCAAACATTTTTAGTATTTTACTTTATATCATCATTGGGTATAAAGGGTTTAATTAGTGATAACAATCATCTAAAATCTTGGAAATTTATTTTAATATCTATTTTTAATATTTTTGGATTTATCATATGGATATTTTTTTATCTGAGCCATGGCGCTTTTGCAAATTGGATTTGCTTTTTCATTAAGATTTTTACTTTTTCGCTTCAATTAATAGAAAATGAATTGGTGGAAATTGTGAAACTACAAAATGAAGAATTTATAAACAATACAAATTCAACAAATCAAATTAATTTAATTCATAAGTGGAATAATGAAAAAATTAAAAATTTGGAGAAAAAGAAATTTAATTTGAAAAGTATCGAAATTTGTTTGAATTATTATTTTAAACTCAAAGGTGTCACTAAAAAATTTAATAATATTTATGAACGGATTTTGGTGATAGAGATTGCGATGATTGTAGTTTTCTTTACTTTGTTATTTTTCTCTTGTTTAATTACTTTTGCAAGTTATAATTTTGAACCTTTAATTTACGCTTGCACCCCACTTTGCCTTTATTTGACTGAAATTTATAATTTGGGAACTGATGCATCAAACATGGAAAATCAAAATCGAAAAATTTTAAATGCTCTTTTAACAATTGATAGATTTTCTGTTCAACCTAAATCAGCTAACAAAGTTAGAATCCTTTATTCAAATAAATAAAATGCCCATGAATTTGCATTTCAAAACTTAAAATACTAACACTTTATTAAGTTTAGTTAGTTTAGTTATAATCTTATTACTTATGTAGTTTTAATTTTTAATTTAGGAATATTTATTTCAGATCCAGTTATTCATTTTAAAATTAACAAAATCTCCTATTACAATTTCTCCTGGAAATTATTTTATTATAAACAGAAGAATCATTATAAAAGTATAGTATTTATAAACATTCTCGCTTAATACAAAGTTATTATACATACAAATTTATATCATTATAATTTTGAATTTTTATTTATATTATACAACACCAATAAAACTCTAAAAAATTTCTTTTAGATATTTGCTGCAGTTTCCACTTTTGTGTTAGTTTTATTTCAATTTCGTGTAGAAGATTATAAATCGCATTAAACTCATCAGAATAGTTAATTCCAATTTTCGTTTCATAGCACTTTCAGTTTTCAAGATAATTAATGAAGAAAACGGAATATGGCTCACAATTTTATTCTACACGGTAATCTATATAAAATTAAATTTGAAAATTAACTTTCTGTTAAACATCGAATTTTCTTTTTCCATGTTGAATTCAATTGTATTTACATATCATTCCTATACGTATACTGACGTATTTATAAGAAATAGCTCAAACATTTACCTAATAATTTGTGGCTTTTAAACTTATACAAGTTAAAAACTAAAAAAAGACTCAACTTTTTAATTTTTAGTATAAATCTACATATAACTCTAGCTTAGACTTTACAATGACAATATCAATATCAAATACAGATATTCTACACATATAATATGTATTGTATATATCTAATATGTACATTATATATTAGGTTAGGTTTTCAGCTGCAGGGCATAAACAGGATTTATTTAGGTCTTGGAATGCTTTTAAAACTTAAGGTAAAATAAGAAATCTATCAATACCTTTATAGCTGTAGCATAAAATACTCGGTCTCCTAAAGTCATATTTTGAATCAACTACATATTAGATTTCATTTTTGTATACCGTATTCGCCCATGAATTGTCCCGGGACATAATTAAAAATATTACCCCGAACCCCCGGACATAAATTGGGCC